>MU225421.1:156918-207979 GCA_018584345.1 Thuja plicata
TAGGTACATTCATTAATTGGGTAGATGGATATCATTGAGTCCAACTTGGACTCAATGATAAAGACACTTGTGTCAACCATGTCCATGTTTCCTATCTACTCTCCTTCCTCTAAGTTGAGACACTTGTGTCAACCATGTCCATGTTTCCTATCTACTCTTGCCTATATAAGTAGAGCCTTTGTACCTTTGTAAGAACCTTAATTCCTTAATACATTATCTCATTAGATATTGTATTGCTTTGCATTCTCTTGAGTTGAATACAATTTATTTGGCTCATATTTGATTTTGATTTCTATTTTGCTTTCTCTCAATCACTTGCATTCTTGGGTAGAAATCTTACAATATGGTTTAGAACAATGTGGGTTTGCTCATAAAAGAGACCCCGTGCCTCTATTAACCACATACATGAAATTCTAATGATAAGGAATATAAATTTGGAAATGTTTGCAAAGAATAATGAAATCAGATAGAATGAAATACATACCTTATAACATAGCAGATCTGGAAATACCTATTTTCTGGTGTTTGTATTGAGTTTCTGGAAATTCTGCAACTGAATCTAGAACGGAAACACAGAGACAGAGAAAACCTATAAATATTTTCCTTTTTTGAGCCAGGTCGCCCTTGACCCAAATACAGGGGCACAACTGTTCCCCTTTATGTTGACCTTGACCTGCACTGCTCCGACGAAAATTTTGTTCGCGGATCCCAAAAGTTTGACGAAAAGGGTATCCAAATCTTCTCTACAACTCCTAAAACAACGACTGTAGATGTTTGAAAATGGTTTTTTGGGTGGCTATATAGGGTTTTTCCTTAGTCAAACCCCAGTTTTGGTGATTTCCACCTCCACAAATAGCCGTATGTAATAGAATATGTGCGTGTGTTACTTGTAGGAAGAGCTTTGAATGTGCAATGCCAAGATCTAATCCTCTAGATTGAAACCCTAGCATGAATTGAAATGAGAGAGGAATGCATAGATTTGAATATGATAAAGAAAGCATACCAAGCCCCAAGGCTAAATTACTCCTACCAAACTCACAATCCGTAGTTGCTACCCCATGATTGTATCTTTTGAATGCTTGAATGTTGAAAATAGTAGATCAAAGAAGAAGGACGCATTGAAGAACTCTTTCTTGCTCCAATGAATTTCCATAATAACTTGTCCACAAAATTCTTTCTTGCATCAAGGCATCATCATATCTTGTCCTCCTATATCATCCTCTAGCATTCTTGCATCATCATCTCATATCGTCATCATGTCATGTTATCATGTTATATAAAATGAAGGTAAAAGAGAGTGCTTATATAGATATTTCAAGGTAAGCCTCCTAGGGCAATGTGAGGGCCCCTAATTCAAATTTCACCTTGAATTATGGTCCAATCACAATAACCAACTAAGGAGGAAATTCATTAATTAAATTTTGAATGAAAACCCTTCTGCATTCAGATCCGGGGGCCAATTTTGAATTTAGGGTCCCGCTATGATCCAAAATTGAAAGCAGGAACCAAAAACCGACAAAGGTCAGGGTTGACCTGGACCCTGACCTGAGGTTTCAGGCCAGACAACTTAGAGTGCCAGTGAAATTTCTAGGTCGGCCAGAGAACTAGGATGATGAGAAAATAGAACAAAGTGCTAGAAAAGGGCACATGGGCCTAGAAGAGATGTGATGAAGGCTAGGAGGACCAGTACATAGGTCATACCTAGAAAATATAGCCATGAAGAAGGAAATCAAGGAGAATCCTCAGGAACCTAACCCCAATTACCTAGAAATGAAGAATTACTAAGTGCAGATGCATCCTAAATGTAAATCTATCATATAAATGCACTAAATGAAGGTGCTAAATATACCAAGATGGAAGTGCTTACATTTTAAGATGATACACTTTGTTAGTAGCATATGTAATAAACATCCTAACAACTTCAATTCTAGCAACGAGAGCAAAGGTCTGACTTGTTTCTGAAAATTTTTATCCACTCTAACATTTGTACTTTCAATTACCTTCTTCAACCTCTAGTTATAACATTTATATGTTTTTGTTTTTGTAGAATAACCAAGAAATATTTTGTCATCACATCTAGGAGTAAATTTCCCTAGGTCTTCATCTCTTCTGATATAGCATTTACCTCAAAAAATTCTAAAATATTTTGTTGTAGGAACATGACCATACCAAAGTTCATAAGGTGTCTTACCGATTCCTTGCTTAATCTGCACTTGGTTTAATGTGTATATTGCAGTGCTAAAAACTTCTCTCCAATACATCCACGAAACATTTCCTTCAATCATCATGGTTCTAGCAGTGTCTAGAATAGTTCTATTTCTTCTCTTTGCAATGTCATTTTGTTGAGGGGTTGCAAAGCAGACATCTGTCTCTTTATTCCATGCTCTTCAAAAAATATATTAAACTTAGTTGAAGTAAACTCACCATCTCTATCCGATCTCAAACATTTCAACTTCAATCATGTTTCATTTTCAATCGTAGCTTCAAAAATCTTGAATTTATCAAATGCTTCAGATTTCTCTTTCAAAAATGTAACCCACATCATTCTAGAATAATCATCAATGAATAGAATGAAGTACTTATCCCTGTAATATCTTCTTGTTCTCGCAAGACTACATAAGTCAGTATGCACCAAATCCAAAATTCCACTTGAAGAATAATTCTTTCTCTTAAAGTAGACTTAGTCAACTTACCCAACTAACATTCCTTACACATCACATTAACAAGCTTTAATAGTTTAGGAATATTTCTAACAACTCTCGTAGTACTTATCTTCACAATTTTATCAAAGTTCACATGTCAAAATCTCTTATGCCACAACCAACTTTCATCAGTCTTAGCAATCAAGCATCTACTCTCAAAATTGTTCAAATGAAATACATTACCTTTAGTCTTTCTTCCTTTAGCAATCTCAAATCTAGAGCTTCCAATAATCTTGCACATTCCATCCTTGAATTGTAGGTTGTAACCTTTATAAAATAGTTGACCAACACTCAAAAGATTATATTTGAAACCTTCAACATACAGAAAATCATCAATATTATTCTTACCATCAAGAGTAATAGAAACTTTTCCTTTGATCATGCAAGGAGTATTATTGCCAAATCTAACAACCCCACATTTATACCTTTCCAATTTCATAAATTTGTTTTTATATCTGGTCATGTTTAGTGAACATTTACTGTCAATAACCCATTCATCCTTCTTATCCACATTCGAAACCAAGAATTTTTCTTCATTCTCAAAATTAGGATCTTCATCTTTGATAGAAATAAATACAATCTCATCTTCACTCTTTTTAGATTCATCATCAGTCACACCTTCATCAACAAAATAATAACACTTCTTCTAATATTTAGACTTTAATTTCTTAGGCTTGTACTTAGGTTCTTTATCCAAACATCTTGAAGCAATATGACCAATCTTATTACATCCAAAAAATTTCAAAGGAAACTTTCGTTGATACTTACCAGATCCCTTAGGTAGTCTCTTTGAAATTAGGGCATCAAGCTCATCAAGCTTCCTTTCTTCTTATTCAATCTCTACCCATTCCTTGGCATATCTAGATTTATACTTAGATGAACTTTCTCCAGAATCATATCTTTGCTTATCCTTAGAAACAGTAGCTTTAAATGCAGTTTCAACTTTAGGAAGACTATCACCAAATTCTCTCATTTTAAAAGAACATAACTTACCATTGAACAAATAATCTCTTGTCACAGGTACCATGGTTCTAATTTCTTCAATAACAACAACAACTTTGTGATTGTAAATAGGAGGCAAGGATCTTAGGACCTTAGAAACAATTTCCTTCTCATCCAAGGTTTCACCAACGTATCTGAGTGCACAAACAAGTTTGGTGATCTTATTCACATAGGCAGTAATGTTCTCATCTTTGATCATCTTCAATGATTCACATTTTCCTTTCAGAATTTATAACTTGTCTTGCTTCACAAATTCATCTCCTTCATATATTGTCTCCAATTTTGTCCATACTTGATGTGCAGTCTCTAATCCTATAATGTTCTTATATTCAACATCTAATAATGCACTCAACAAGGCTTCTTCTGCACTCAACAATCCCTTCATTATTGAAATGAGAACATAAAGACAAGATCCTAGACACGGATCTAAACATTCATGTCATTTCTTGGGTGCATTTATAAAATCTGGGAAACAATAAGAACATTCAAAGATGCCTATTCATCTATTTACTCCCGATAACATCACAAATATGGAGCACCTCTATTTCTTAATTATTTTCAGCTGGAAGAGTTAGTTTCAAACATGATCCATCACTAAAAATAATCTCTAACATAGAAATACTAGATTCTTATAAGATAACCAATATTCAAATTGACATAGGATTCTACTGTAATCAATATCAATTTAAACCAAAAAGGCTCAATCGATCACAGTCAAATCCAAATTAACAAGAAAGTATTCAAAAACAAAGTTTGCAAATATGGTATCTCAGAATTATATCATAGACAAATATCCTCTGGTCAAATATCAGTCTTAATATCAAACTAAAAATCCAACCCTTTGAAAGAGATAACCACCCCCTCTTAAAGCAAAACTTGTAACCAGAAAGATGCTTCCCAATAGAAAACCCACGACGATTAGACCACCACCTAGAGAAAATCATTTCTCAAGGCCATTAGAAGAGCCGCCGGAACATGCTGTCACTTGACAATATCGAGCCGCCCGACACGCGTCCTAAGAGAATAAAAAACTGGTACCACCACCATCATCCATCCTTCGAAACACAAACAACCTTGCCAGAATGTAGCATGGTGGAGTTTCTAGGTAGAGAAGCTCCTCGAGCTCTTCGAAAAGTTCCGCGGACACGACACGTGTCATGCGTCATTTTACGTCCTCAACCAAAGAAAGATGGGGCTCGTGAAGGAAAAAGGAACACTCTGACCTGCAACAACAAACTTTGATTTGTGGTAGCAAGGCGGTCTGTATAGAGATATACACATTTCCAATGTATGAACACCCCCCATAAATAACTCACTTGCTTATATAATGATGGTCCAAACAACTATTTGGTGTCATTTTAATTTTAAAATTTGAAATATGAAATTCAAATTTGAAATAGTAAGATGGTGGGATTTAAACTTCTAGAATTTGAGTCCTCTTAAATTGTTAAAATATCCCCCCATATTTTGAATGAGAACCACCCATTTTTATAATGTATCTGCAATGTGATTACCTTCACATAGAATATGTGTAATTTGAAAGTTTTTGAAGTGCCCTAGTTTCTGCCTAATGATGTGCATGATCTTTTCAATCTTCCATACATGAATTTTGCCTTCTGAAATAACATTGACAATAACCTAAGAGTCTGAGGGCCCTAGGTTCCCTTTGGACACACCATAAAAAACAATTTTAATCCACCTTCTTTCTGGTTTCTCCCATTTCACCTCGTCCTTGCCCCCATCCCTAAGATTAACCCTTGAAAGGCTACAAGCAAGCAACATTTTACGATTATATTTATTTATAATTTCCTAATTATAATTATAATTAAGAAGTAGATTTAGACTTAGATTTATTATTATTATTATATTTTTTAATTATATAAATATTAATTTAAATTAATTATAATGATTCTATTATAAGTATCAATTCTATTTATCTATCACTTAAATCACATATTATTTACTTCTGAATTGATAACAAATATTTTAATTATAAAATTAAAAAAACAAGTACTTCTACTTTTAAAATAAATATACTTTCAAAAAATAGAAATAATAATTAAATATTAAAAATAAAAATCTATATTTAGAAATTTTGAACAATTTTATTTAAAACAACAAATTAAGCAAACTAAATATATTAATTCTAAAACTAAAAGAATACTATGAATCAAATCATTACGAGTTCAGATCTGTTGATTAACCGTTTTCTCTCAGTGCTTCAACCGATATATTCTTTGAGGTATAATTTGATGTGTTTGATTGTTTTTGAAGTAGAATCTTTCCTAAACGTATATTTAAAATTTTAAGGAAAGCAGATGGATTCAAAGAAAGCAAATGTATAGTTTAAGTACGGTTGAGATTACCGTTTGAATTCAGAGAAAACAGACGTTCAGAGCACACAATTGTTCAGATCTGTTGATTAACTGTTTTCTCCCGGTGCTTCTACCGATAAATTTTTTGAAGTATAATTTGATGTGTTTGATTGTTTTTGAAGTATATACATAGAATATTTCCTAAATCTATATTTAAAATTTTAAAGCAAATTTATCTTTAAAAAGAAAAAAGCAAAGTTTTTATCCATTTAAAAACTCATCGGATGTTGGCGATCGGTAAGAGTGAAAGCACGAGAGTCTGAGGGTGATCTGAGGGTTTTTATCCATTTTTGTATGAGGGTTTTCATCATTTTTGTATCTTAATTCGCCCACTTACTAAACAAACTGCTGCTCCGACTGGTTAGAACCGAGAATAAATTGAAAGAGGGGCCTCCATGGATAGATGTGTTCTTGACACCCACCCATTTGGCATTAGCCATGGAATATGCAGCATGTGAGAAGCTGTTTGATTGCATTTCTAAAGCTGGGCATGGGCGATTCAGCGAGGATGAGGCCCATTTCTTCTTTCAACAGCTCATATCGGGAGTGAGCTATTGCCATTCCATGCATATCTCCCACCTCGATTTGCAGCTGGAAAATAAGCTGCTGAATGGGAGTCATCTAAAAGTCTTCGCTGTTTCATTCTCGGCCATCGCTTGCGTCCAAAGCCCCCGAGGTTTTATCAATTACGAAAGAATACGATGAGAAGCTTGCAGATGTCTGGTTATGTGGCATAGCTCTCGATTTCATGTTAGTGGGAGCTTATCCGTTTCATAAGAATGCGCCGTACATGATTACAGGTTGTGTTCGTCTCACTGCAGAATGCTGTGACCTTCTGTACAAAATACCGGGCAAGAATACCGGCTTCAATGTTGATTTCTCTGTAAATATGGTGAAACTTTTGTAACTTACCCACAACTTTTGTAACTTATTCAAAAGAGGGCAAACTTGTTAAATGAAGTCGAATTTTCAATTTGTAGAATTTTTCTTTTTAATGGAATTGATTAGTATTATTGAATCATTACCATTTTTACCTTATTTGGTAATTGTAAATACTGTGAGCTTAAAGACCAAGGATAAGAACTCGAATGTTAGGTCGTTGTTGGTACCATCTTCCTTTTTTTTCCGGAAATTGCTTCAATCAGATTATCAAACACCTCATCGGCTGCTTGAATGTCTCACTATAATTCATGCTCTGTGCTGCTTGGTTTTTGGCTGACATGCAAGTTCAATTCAGGCCTTGCTGCTTGAACAAGCTTCCACGAACAGTTATTTTTTTTCATTTTAATAAATTATGCCGTTTTGAGTGCTCGATTTGACTGTAGTCAATCACTTTCCAAAACTATAAAACAAGGATATTAAGCATTACATGTCGTTGTTCTAGCTTATAGGCATCATCAATAACTAGCTGTTTTTCTTGAATAAGAAGAAAATGTGAGACTGGTCTAAAGGAAACTGAAGTCGTGTGCCTCCAGAAAGTTTTCCAGATGGTAATTGGATAAACATCGATTGCAAATTAAAATAAAAACTACGGCTCACAACTTGTAATAATTTCATTAAGAATGTTAAATTAAAATATTAAACTATTTGTTTTGCATATAAACAAATATCTATCATGACATTCAAGTATGACAAATTGACATTGAAGGAGTATTTATGGTAGTTTGTTTAGCATATGTGTGCTATATGGTAATTGTGAAAATCTTATGGAGTATTTATGGTAGTTTGTTTAGCATATTTGCAGACTCATGATTTAAATCACCCTTCAAATCCTTGAATTGTATATAGGTGAAGTTAAGTGGATTGTATATAGGTGAATCTGGGATCCACATAGCTGTTCAATGTGTTCATCCCCCTAGAATTACCTTTGCTTCTTTGGCCATCCAATTACATTTTTCAAGGTCCATTCTTATACTTTCAAAGGTTTGGAGTTCAATTTAGTTTTCTGTTATAAAATTTAAAACAACATTCAACCTCCTTTCCTCTAGTAGCCATTTCTCTATCTGCTGTTGCCTGAAATGTGATTAGCAAACTTCTTTTCCCAGAAATCTAATTTTAGTTCTCAAGCAAGATCCACAATTTTGGCTTATGCATTGAGGGCCAGACTCCTATGAATTTACCAATAATTGCTCTTTTATGCTTTGAGAGCCATGCTTCTATGAATTTACCAAGGATTCCATATTGAGACAGATCCTGCATTTCTTTGGATAGTAGGAATCTCTCTGGAAATACTTGCTCTTATTAGATCACTTACAAACCACTCTAACATCTTCTCTGAGTTTTCCCCCTCTTCTTGGGCAGCTTCGTACTTATTTTACCTTTGCGAATTTGAGCTTTGAATCTTAGCTCGTTCTTTACTTTTGGATGGATTTCTGCCCTTCCTGTTGAGTGTCTTTTCAGTTCTCTTGTTGCCTTAAGTTCACCCAGTGCTGCTCACGCTTTTCATAATTTCTGCTCTTGTTCCTGATTTTTAACTTATATTTCTACATGTTCCACCCTGCACGCCCCTCCAAACAAAATTATGGCTCTTTTAGTAGTCAAGGTAATTCCTAGTGGTAGCATAGGATTTTAGGGTGAAATTTCATGCCCTATTATTTATGGACTGGTATACGTTTGAATTCATATTGTTTTGGTATGATTATATTTATATTGATTTATTTAGGGTTGTATGTAAATGTGCAATTTGGTGTAGGATTTCATGTACATAAGATCATGTGAATGGATAATCTATACAGGGGATAAGATCTCAAGTAAATGAATGTCGACACTCGATATGGTATTCAAGTTGACATCTACGCTACCTGTTCATCCATGTAACCTTGCCGATTTGGGTATTATATGTTTTGGGTCTGTATATCGGTCTAGTGTGGGTGGGGGTGTGACCAGTGTTTGAGATTTGCCTTTTGGGTTTGTCTTGGACGAATTTGGGAGAACCTGTGACAAATGCTGTTGTTTTTTCTTCACATTATGTCACAGGTTTTGCCGTTTTTAGTCCATAATTTTTTTAAAAATTCAGTGAACTTTTAAAAACCTAAATAAATTGTTGGAGTTGTTTACACTTTACATGCTTGACCTCTCGTATTGATCCCAGCCTCTTTCAGAGGTAGCCTGTGTTGAAGTTCTGGTAGCTGCGATAGAAATTATTCATACCCGTGCTCATCTTCCTAGCAGCTATCATCATGTTTGATGTTTCCGTCATCTTTTCAAGCAGTTATGGTACGAATTGCTTCGTATTAAAGGTTTGATCATAGCTTGAGATCGCATGTCCATTCTCATTCCAAACAACATAAAGGATAACTACCGTCGGGTGTTAGTGACTCATCAAGCCACATCTCTTTGGCTTCCTACCATTACTTTCTGTGCGATATAGTTTAGATTTGCGGTGACAATGAAGAGACAGCAGCGTGGCATTTCCAAGTCGGGGCAAGAATCATCAGCTTAATGATTTCCGGGCCAACTACAATATCGTGTGTTTCTGTGCATGATGCAACATGTGTGTCCTTCATTTTCCATGTGAAGAGATGATTCATCTCTCTTGGAGTTTCTATTCAAGAACGATGAAAGTCTATGATCATGTGTTAATTGATTATTTTGGAGAAGGATATATTTTCCCTTAAGCTCTCTGTGTATGTGTGCGTGATATTCCCGTGACTAAAGTATAAGCTTTACCTATCGTAATGAGTGTAGGGCAAGTTTTCAGCATTATTTCTGTATACATTTGATCCACAATAGACTTATGTGTATAAGTCATTCTCATAGAAAATAGTATCTGTGAGATACTTGTAGAATATTATATAATCTATATATTCACAGCTAAGTGATAAAACTCTGCAAAAGGTTGTTGGATTGATTGTTAAGTTTTAAGAAATAGAAGCTTGAGATCTTTGTAATTGTTTTCATAAAGTAAAGGATATACTTTTGGGTGTGGCTGGGTTTTTCCCTCGAGTAGGAGGGTTTAACCAAGGTATCTCTGGTGTCATTGTGTTTCTTGCTTAATCTGTTATTTATTTATGCAATTCTGGTTCAAAAACATTAACATGGTATCAGAGCGGGTCTGAGAAAAGATCCTGAACCAGAATAGACATTTGAATTCTAGAAGTATCATGATGATTTATGGGTGTCGAATACATTGTTCTATGTTTGTTGTGGGAGTTACTATCTCAGTTCTATGTTTGTTGTGGGAGTTACTATCTCAGCTATTGAGGCTTCTCATGCAACTTTGTCCAAAGTTTTTTTATCAACGGGGAGGATGCGGTCATGCCCGTCTATACTCTCATGTTTGACATTCATGTCTATGAGGATAGCAGCTATGCTGGTGTTCGACTTTGCATTATCTTCCTGCACTATAACTGTGTGATGGAAAAAGATCTATTGGTGGATTGTGAGGAAATTTAGGCAATAAAGAGATAAGCGTTGAATATTGATCATAAATTTTATGTAGTTAATTCATGCTATAATTTTGAGAATAGTGAATAATGTATAGTTTTAGCATTGATCTGTATATTCCTCTTCAGATTAGTTTGATTCTTTGAACTACTACTAATCTCTCATAAAATGCTTCCAGGACGGATCGAGAAGCAATGAGATGATGAGAGATTACATGCAAAGTCATGCAGGCTGTAAAAATGTAGATGGAGACGCTGCTTGCAGCCATAGGACTGAATTTGTGTCACATAACTTCATTATAGAGGAAGATCCTAATCAGTTTGTCATTGTGATTTGTTTCTTCGAAGAGGAAGAAATGAGATTAAGAGAAAGCTTGTGTGGCAGAGGAAGAGTGTCAAATCCTTTTGCGGAGGATCAACAAGCTCGTGTAACAACATGATTGCTAAAGCTTCTTGTTTGGTCAACATTGGAATCAAATCTATTCTGTTATGATAGTCAATGCAGTATGCTGTCCCGACTGAGAGGGAGTCTCCATTCAGAGGGAGTCTTCATTCAGAGGGAGTGTGTCTATTCATCACAAGCAACCTTGCATGACTTAGAGAGAGCCTTATCATCATGAAGACTTGTTAATGAGTTCTTCTTCGTGAGGGAGAAGTTCAAGGTGCAATCCCTTGTTAATGAGTTCTTCTCTGCGAGAGAAGTTCGAGGTGCAATCCCTTGTTAATGCATTCTTCTCTGGGAGAAGTTTGAGGTGAAAGCCCTTGTTCCACCCTCTACAAGTAGGCAAGTTGGTAAAGCATTCTTCTCTGGCGAGAAGGTTGAGGTGAAAGCCCTTGATCCACTCTCTACGAGTAGGTATGGTGGAACCACCCTCTGCAAGTAGGCAAGGTGGCAATGCATTCTTCTCTGGAGAGAAGTTTGAGGTGAAAGCCCTAGATCCACCCTTTGGGAGTACCACAGTCGAAGTCATGTGTGTGTCTCCATGACTTAATTTTTGGTTTTCTGATTCACCCTCTAGGAGTAGCTATGGTGAATATTGTTATGTTGAGATAACAATTTTTTATTGAGAAAAATCTGTTATGAGATTTTGTTATTGACATTTTTTGGTTGCAGCTCCATTGTGCTTGACAGGTTGAGACACACTTTGACAATGAATAATCTCTCTCTTGCTAAGAGGGAGTGTTGAAGTTCTGGTAGTAGCGATCATCATGTTTGATGTTTCCGTCATCTTTTCAAGTGGTTATGGTACAAATTGCTTCATATTTAAGGTTTGATCACAGCTTGAGATCGCGTGTCCATTCTCATTCCAAACAACATAAAGGATAACTGCCGCCGGCTGTTAGTGACTCATCAAGCCACACCTCTTTGGCTTCCTACCGTTACTTTTTGTGCTATATAGTTTAGATTTGTGGTGACAATGAAGACATAGCCGCGTGGCATTTCCAAGTCGGTGCAAGAATCATTGGCTTAATGATTTTCGGGCCAGCTACAATATTGTGTGTTCCCGTGCATGATGTAACATGTGTGTCCTTTGTATTCCATGTGAAGAGACGATTCATCTCTCCTGGAGTTTCTATTCAAGAACGGTGAAAGTCTATGATCATGTGCTGATTGATTATTTTGGAGAATGATATATTTTCCCTTCAGCTCTCTATGTATGTGCGCGTGATATTCCCGTGACTGAAGTATAAGCTTTACCTACTGTAATGACTGTAGGGCAGGTTTTCAGCATTATTTCTGTATATGTTTGATCCACAATAGACTTATGTGTATAAGTCATTCTCATAGAGAATAGTATCTGTGAGATACTTGTAGAATATTATATAATCTGTATTTTCACAGCAAAGTGATAAAACTCTGCATAAGGCTGTTGGATTGATTGTTATGTGTTAACAATCAGAAGCTTGAGATCTTTGTAATTGTTTTCATAAAATAAAGGATATACTTTCGGGTGTGGCTGAGTTTTTCCCTCTAGTAGGAGGGTTTTCCCATGGTATCTCCGGTGTCATTGTGTTTCTTGCTTAATCTGTTATTTATTTATGCACTTCTGGCTCAAAAACATTAACAGCCTGTTCCTGTTATTGTGAGCCTTTCTTATCTCAGCTTTTTCAGGTGTTTGTCTATGGGCTAGACCTATTGATTGGCATGATTCAGGATTTGGAATTTGATACTCATTTAATATGAGAAGTGGTTTTGCTCAAATATTTCATGTTTTGGTCTTTGTGCTTGACCTATTGATTAGCATAATTCGGGATACAGCAAATGAGCAGTGTCTCAGCTCAAATAAAGGAACATTTGATTTAAAATATATAATCATTAATATATTTAATTTATTTTTCAATTTATTAATAACAATATGAATAGTATAAATAGTAATATAAGTTATAATTGTATTCACATTAATATTAAGATACTATATATATTATATTTATATATTTTTATACTAATGTAGATATATTTCTTATATATACAATCATATTACTATATTTTTATATTAATAGATAGTAGATACATTTTTTAATTCATTATATTTATTTATTATGTATTTAAGAAAAGCCTTATATATTTAATTTTTATATGCTTTTGTAGTGATGAACCCAAAAGGAATCCAACAGTCATTTTTTTTTGGATTGTACCTGTGAACCAAACTCAAACTAGTTCCAGGAAAGGTAACTTAGGTTAAATCATTCAAACCAAATACCTGTCTGCAGACGAATATTGGAGAACAGCTTACTTATCAGGAACAAAGAATTCAGTATTTTCAGCATGATAGAAAATGAAACTTGACGAGTGGGAGAGGTTTTTTCATATGTGAAGGAACAAAGGTGTTGCACTTGTTTTCATACTTAGTGATGGCAGGATGAATGAAATTCTGGGATTGCTTCTTCCGTTCTTGCAACCAGAATTGGTTCTCATTTGGAGGATATACCAAAAAAGGGAAAGTGATTAGAACGTAGAAACTCATGATATGTATCTTTAAGGACTAGAACATAGAATATGTTGCGACAAGATTGATATGGCATTAGTAGAATCTGCAGGAAGCAGATTAAAAGATTACTGGTGCAAATGCCAGTTATTCTATGCGATTCTGACTGGAAAAATTGAGTGAAAGGCAGTTTTGGAAAAAATTTACAATGTTGGAACAGCAAACAGATTACTGCTGGTTGTTTGAGTATGATTCATTAAGAAAGTGCGTCTCCAGATCTGTGAAACTATTCATAAGACACTGGTTGACTACAATATCATTTTATTTTCTGTGTGTTGCAGCATATGCCATGATTAATAAAGGTTCTAAAGAAGTAGCATCATCAATTATCGTTATTGCATTTGAGAAATTAAAAGCTGAAAAGGAAGCTGCGGCTGGAAAGAAGAAGACAGGTAAATCTCATCTGTTCCTGTCCATGTTTTTTTGAAGTTTAAGATTCTCAGCCATACAGCCATACATAATGCTGGTACCAATGTTTTCTAGCCCTCGTAATGATTTTTTTTGTTGTTTTGTAGGTTCAAAGAAGAAACAGCTGCATACTGACAGGGCAGATGATGATGCGTTAGCTGGACCTTATGATGATGTGAATGAATATGATTTCATATGAAGTCATCTTCTTGTTCTACATCTAGCCAATTTAATTAGCCGATAGGCTATTATAGGTGGAAGTCCCATCGAAATTGTCATGTTGGTTGCTGAAAATAATTTAGGTTGTCGGGAAATTGATCGGAATGTTATGTCATACCGGTACTTGTCTCTCTTGTTTTTCCATTTTAATTTTAATAATTTGTTTCCCTTTCAATTTCATTGAGTAGTACATAAATGATAAATGTAGTTTGGCGTGAAATAGATTGTTCCACTGCTTCTAGGGTTTCATCATTTCTACAGTATAACTAACCTGGTTAGATATGAAGATATTGGGGATCGACAGCACGGCAGAATCATAGCGTACAGAGGCATTGGCTTTTTCTTCTCCTACAAAAAGCATGTTTTGTTACAGCAAGAGCCCCGAGTTGTGCCAGTCTGATGTCTGTATTGAGGTTTTTTCTTCTCAATAATGAGCAAAATACGAGAATTCTTGCATTGTTCTGCATTTGTTGCAGAGTAAGGCCAAGGGGAAAATGCAGGGAAGAGATTTAGTAGTATCCTGTAAAGTCGTTAGGGTTTGTTTATGTGAATGCATGGCTGTTATTTGGTATTCAGGAGATTAACAGTTTGAATCTTCCTATTGTTTTTTTGCAAAGCAGGTGTCGTAACATGTTATTCCCAAACCCTTCAAAATCTTTAAATTCAAAGGGTTTTTAAAGTGAAGGACATAAAAAATTGAGCTCTACGTTCTTTGAATCCATGGCAAGGAGGACCTAAGAAAAGCCAGCATAGAATAGAAATGCAGAAAAATGTAGACATTCTCATTTGCGTTGGGTTTTAGCCACCATTTATGTAGTCCTCGTTGGAGAATGATACGATAAACATCGGGCTTTGTCTTACCACAACCCAGACAATTGTTTCCAAAATGCACAATTTGAGAGTGGATCCTTCAGTCTTGGTAGCAACAACAAATGGTATATTGGCTTGGTATGCCCAAATCACTTTCAAAACTGTCATTTGGGTAGCCCATCAGCAGTTTTGCAGCTCTTAAATTTACAGAAAATGGCACCTTGGCAGTTTTGAAGGCCAATAATACCTCTATTTGGTAGACTGCAAACCTCCCGAGGGCTTCTTGTGTTGTACTTTTGGATTCTGACAACCTGATTTTAGTAGTGGATGACAATAGTAATAGAAATAATACTAAGAAGAGGAAGAAAAATACAAGTGATACTGTAGTTAGGAATGAAGATCAGTTATGGAAATCTTCTCACATAATGGAAAACCCTATCAAAACTGGTGCCCGAAGATTTTAGTCGGCGGTAAGATTTGGAGGAAAATGGCAGCAATTCTGGGAAATTTAGTGAATTTTAGTTGGTATGGCGGAAATCCATTCCTTAATGGAACAATGACAAATCGAAGGGCAACAGCTTCATGTCTATATAGAAATGACTATTAAATATATCTACAATTTCAGCTTTGAGAACCCCAACTCATCTAACAGGTATTTTACTTACACATTTTTGCCCCAATCTAATGTAATGTCTAGGTTTGCAGCAGATAACTTTGGTGAAATTAAGTAGTATTCTTGGACTAATCAGGCAGATGCTTGGAACATGTTTTGGCAAGAGCTGAGAGGGAATTGTATGGTTTATGGGCTTTGTGGGCCTGATGGGATTTGTGATGATAGTGAAAATGTCGATAATTTTGAGTCTTGTAAGTGTGTTGGGAGTTTTAAATGCAGGTTTCCACAGGTTTGGGATTCTCAGGATTGGTCTGGGGATTGTGTTAGGAGTTAGCCCCTTAGAGTGTAAAATTGATATGATTTATGATTTGGTAATGTCGATCTTGATAATATTAGTAATGTTTTAATTAGTGGCAACGTTTTGAATTCACGAAGAGGGTAATGTTTGGATAATTGTTCTTTTATTGGGTATGCATATAGAATGGATTTCAATGAATGTAGGATATTGTGGGTCGATCTCTGGAATTTGAGAAACATATCTGTTGGACGTACTCGCGCGTGCACATCCATACACTATAGCAAGGTAGAATTGTAGCATTTCACTAAGATACCACCAAAATAAGGTGGTGTCTGAATCAGCAAAAAATCATGCTAAGAAATTTAGTAATGAAAAATCCAGGGAAAAAAAGTGGAGATTTCCCCTTGAGGCTGCCACCACTTCAGGCTCTCTCTTGCTAATAGGAGATACCATTGAACAGGCTATAGGACATTATCTTTTTGGCAAAGACTACCTTGAAGAAGGCTAAAATAATGTAACTCCTTAAATTGCATATTTTGCCTTATACGATTGTATAGGTGCTCGTAGACTACCAGAGGCTTTTCCAGTTTTCTTTGCATGGCCTTTTCACCGCTATACCCTGAAAAAGGCCGAATTGAGTGTTTAGAGGTGACATTTGTACATCTATAAGGAACTTCCAAAAAAAATTGTTGAACTGCTTGTTTTGTGTATATTTTTTTGTCTTTTGATGAACAACTGGTTAAGAGCATTGACGCCAAATGATTTCAAGTTTCTTGTGGCTTTCGAAATTCTCTTGCTATTGTGAATTATAGGTAAAAAAACAAGGGTTTCTGATGAATAGCTTACATGGTTGTTACTGGTAAAGAGAATTGCTATCAGATGATTAAAATTATTTTTTCAAGGGTGTTTCAAATTACTATTTGGTATCATTCAGATTCTCTTAAATGTGGTGCATGACCTGCTAAGATCATTGATTTCAAATGATTTGAAAAGATATTTTCCTAATCTATAAAAACGCTCTTTGCTATTGCTGGAAACAAAAGGGGATCTAATAAAGATCTCACATTGTCATTACTGGAAAATATCATTGGTATTGTTTAAAGTTATGCTCAACGAAAACCAACTATATTATTTTTTCTCTTTACATAAGGGGAATATTTGCCATACTTGTAGTTGGTTCTAACAAACAGGGATCATGACTCTCGAAGGGCGATGATCTCAGATAGTTAAGTGATTTTCAAATTTCGTTGGATCTTTTAAAATACCCCAGTATTAAAATTTATAAACAGTGTTTCTTGATGAAGAGCACGACTTGCTAAGAGGATTGATGTCAAACAATTAGAAAACTCTTGAGATTTTGCAAAAATAGTCACATCTTAATTGCATAAATTTTAATAATTGGTGGCATCTGATGAAAAGATTATGGACTTGTGAATAGATAGGTGCGCTAATTTCAAGTTAGCCAAATGCTTATTAGGGCTCTTTCAAGGCAGTTGCTTTTGTAGATCAGTTTTGTTAATAAGTATCATAACGAGGATGTTAAGAAGCATGGGTTATGACTGGATAAGGATAGTGAATTCAACATTTCTTATAGCTTTTAAAACACTTGTTGCTAATGCAAAGCTTTTTCTAAACAGGGTTTTCTGTATAAAACCTTATCTGCACATGACTGGCTAAGGGCTTTGAGGATGACATCCTATGGTTTTCTATTGCATGGCCCAGGTACTCAAGCATGCTATGAGTTTCTTGACAGAGTATTTGTAGGCCAGTCTCTCAGAAACCTTTCTATATAGGTAATGATAGAGTGGATTTACTTTGTATTGGTCACATTTTAAATTTTAGATTTTTATTTTCAAATTGAAAGGGAAATAATAATAAACTATAAAAAGTGCAAGAAGTTTTATTGTAATTTATATTGAGCATAGAAGTTCTTATATATATTGAGTAGTTCTTATTTAGATTTATTGATATTAGCTACTCCTTAGTTTCTTCTTATACAATACCTATATTGTAAATGGAAAGAATTCATGAACACTAAATTTAGAGATAAGGAGAGTTCCTAGATTTTACTAAGATTTTTGAATTTCATGTATAGAGCTGAATGCTTGTCATTAGATGTTTAAATTGTTTAAACTCATACTACTATAGAGTTATTTCAACTTCACTAAACAACCGAATTTTCAATTTTTCAGGGGGCTTTAAATCATATTGTTGTCAGTCCCTATTTAGTAGGAGTTATTTTTGCATGGGACATTCTCTGGCTGAGAAAGCTTAAAGAGCTTCCCACACAATGCCAGAAGAATGGAATCCCCACTCTTATTGTAGGTGAGGATACAATTGATCTTAAAACCGCTACATTTTTATTCAGAAATATTGATTCATTTGTTTTTACTTTATGTTCTTGGATTGGCTGATTATTGTTTCTCTCCTTGGCTCACAGGTGTATGTGTATATCATGTTGTTCGATTTTTTTTTATCAAATTTATTGAGAATGGTTCTACTGTCACCCCTGGAAGTGCAATAAATATTCTCTATGGTACTTATCCTCTGCTTGTTTAAACTTTATTTTATATTTGCAGGTAAGCAGTTGGGGAAGAGAAAAGTATAACAGAAATTCAAATCAGTTCAATGGTGTTGTTCTTGGCTCTTTAGTCACTCCCTTTATTTTCTCCAGTTGTACACTTTCATAATTATAGCCATTTTGGTTTTCAGGTTTGGGACTGCAAAAATCTAATTTTCTCATGACATGTAATAGCTTCTCAAATAGAAGATTTGAAGCTCTTGGGCAACATATTTGAGAGCGTAAAATATGATATGAAAGTGGTTTGACATATAAATGACCAAAAAAATTATGTTTTTTTTTTTATCCATTTACTGTATTACACCCCTTGCTGCCATTCCAGTTATGCCTCCCAACATAATTAATTTCAGCCAAGAACAAGTTGTACAAGGGTCTACAGCCACTGCAGATTGTTCTGGGGTAATCCACACACTTTGGAATTGAACACAACTAAATAAAGTTCTTAAGAAGTCATACAGAAACAAGCCAAGGTTTTTTGAAGATAAAACCATCAAATTTTGCAGAATGATGCTTTTGATTGTTTCATGGCAGTTTTGTGCATGTCAAGGCAACTTTGAATTTGTCATGGCATTCAGTCCTGTGTCACAATGTTTTGTTTGTAGTGACTTGTACATGTGGTACTTATGCCCTGATGTATGTAACAGTTCATCCCAAGAGAAATGAACAGGCAAAGTTTTGGCTACAAACAATGTTTCCTCTCTCTTATCACTTCTCAGGTTTTTATTCAAGCCCGACTCGATTTAAGGGTCAAAATACACCCTCAAAAAGAATTAGTTGAAGTTATTTCTCTTTTTGTGTTAGATCTTATTTGAGTGCAAAAACGTTTAGTCACTAAAAAGAGATTTCATGTAAGCAAGTTTCAAAATAATTGCAAATATGATATTTTTGGTGGTTATAATTGTCCTTGAATGCCTCGATAAAGAAATGAACTTGTAATTTGTAGCAAGAGACAGTGGCAAGAAAAGGAAAAGTCTTATTCTTCTAGGGGATTCTACAGAGTAATTTCTTATGTTGAGCTTTATTTTATAATGTTTCCAATCCTTGTATTTTTTAGTTCATGCAAACAACTATGTAAATTTATTCCAACAATTAAGCAACTCATTTATTAGAATGTACTAACTTTTCTCAAGCATATGCAAAAAATACAAGAAAAATGAAAAAAGCAGTTGGGTAGAAAATTATATAGATATATATATGTGTGTGTGTGTGTGTTGGTGTGCCAGTTATGTAATATCCATTCTAATCATGAAACAGATTGATGTTAGAATTGTTGTTTTACATGGATTTTGTGCTTTTTCTTGTAGTGTGACCAATTTACATGTTGATGCTTACTAATTGAACTTGTACAAAAGGAGAAGGGCGATTGAGCTTTATTAAAGTTGGAGATGCCCACCCAGAATAGGAAAAGAGAAGTGAGAAGCATGGCTGGTGAATAAGAGAGAATACCACAAAATTATAAAGCAAGATCCATTAAGCTGATAGAAACATGAAGCAAGCATTTCTTACTCCATTGAGAATCTTGACCAGTTGAAGAAGATTATAGAGGTTCTCATAAAGAACCTAGGAATTTCCATAGTTCTAAAGTTTAATTTTCCTCTTACATTAGATCAAAATTACTACATTAGATTAAAATTACTTTGAAACTTTCTCCCCACCCTTCAATAAATTATCTGAGTATATCTTCCTATCGGCGTAACTATTGCTCCTTATTGCAGTGCAATTGCTAGTTGTATATTCTCTTGATTAAAGAGCCCAAACCTCTACTGGTTGGGAGAGGCTGGCAGCTTCAGAAGTGTCGTTGAGGATGAGTCTATTTATTGTTTTACAAGGGAATCCGCCTTTAATAGTGTTTGTAGATTCTGTTCACAAATTTTTGAGACAAAGGAAATCTAGGTATGAACTTTGTGATTAGAATTTAGGGGTTTCTGGATATTCTCAGCCCAGCAAGTTAATTTTTGTAATATAGGGGAATCGTTATCTATCAAAGCATTGTAGTAGGATTGCAACCTATTGTTTTAATGGTTTGTGTGTGTGCTTGGACGCATGGAAAAATTTGATCTGCCACATTTCTAGAAGCTGTTGGCTGTTTGTGAACAGTAATTTGGATATCAAGTTGATCGGTCAAATGTTGAATCAAGTTCAATTGTTTTATATGTATCTTACAAATTAATCATTTCACGTAGTATTTTATCTTTTCGATCTACATGGTCAATAGTGGTCTACACTTGTTCTGTTCCCTCGAGACACAAATGAACATGCAAAGATGGTTTCTGTGTGAATTTATTCAGAAATATTGATTCATTTGTTTTTACTTTATGTTCTTGGATTGGCTGATTATTGTTTCTCTCCTTGGCTCACAGGTGTATGGGTTTATCATGTTGTACGATTTTTTTTATCAAATTTATTGAGATTGGTTCTACTGTCACACCTGGAAGTGCAATAAATATTCTCTATGGTACTTATCCTCTGCTTGTTTAAACTTTAAACAATTAAACTTTATTTTATATTTGGAGGTAAGCAGTTGGGGAAGAGAAAAGGATAACAGAAATTCAAATCAGTTCAATGGTGTTGTTCTTGGCTCTTTAGTCACTCCCTTCATTTTCTCCAGTTTTACACTTTAATAATTATAGCCATTTTGGTTTTCAGGTTTGTGACTGCAAAAATCCAATTTTCTCATGACATGTAATAGTTTCTCAAATAGAATCTTTGAAGCTCTTGGGAAACATATTTGAGAGCGTAAAATATGATATGAAGGTGGTTTGACATATAAATGACCAAAAAAATTATGTTTGTTTTTTTATCCATTCACTGTATTACACCCCTTGCTGCCATTCCAGTTATGCCTCACAACATAATTAATTTCAGCCAAGAAGAAGTTGTTCAAGGGTCTACAGCTACTGCAGATTGGTCTGGGGTAATCCACACGCTTTGGAATTGAATACAACTAAATAAAGTTATTAAGAAGTCATACAGAAACAAGCCAAGGTTTTTTGAAGATAAAACCATCAAATTTTGCAGAATGATGCTTTTGCTTGTTTCATGGCAGTTTTATGCATGTCAAGGCAGCTTTGAATTTGTCACGGCATTCAGTCCTGTGTAACAAAGTTTTGTTTGTAGTGACTTGTACATGTGGTACTTATTCCCTGATGTATGTAATAACAGTTCATCCCAAGAGAAATGAACATGAAAAGTATTGGCTACAAACAATGTTTCCTCTCTCTTATCGCTTCTCAGGTTTTTATTCAGGCCTGACTTGATCTAAGGGTCAAAATACACCCTCAAAAAGAATTAGTTGAAGTTATTTCTATTATTGTGTTAGATCTTGTTTGAGTGCAAAAAAGTTTAGTGCACTAAAAAGAGATTGCATGTAAGCAAGTTACAAAATAATTGCAAATATGATATTTTTGGTGGTTATAATTGTCCTTGAATGCCTCGATAAAGAAATGAACTTGTAATTTGTAGCAAGAGACAGTGGCAAGAAAAGGAAAAGTCTTACTCTTCTAGGGGCTTCTACAGAGTAATTTCTTATGTTGAGCTTTATTTTATAATGCTTTCAATCCTTGTATTTTTAGTTGATGCAAACAAGTCTGTAAATTTATCCCAACAATTAAGAAACTCATTTATTAGAACGTACTAACTTTTCTCAAGCATATGTAGAAATACAAGAAAAATAAAAAATGTAGTTGCGTGGAAAATTTTATATATATATATATGTGTGTGTGTGTGTATGTATGTGTAATGTAATATCCATTCTAATCATGAAAGAGATTGATGTCAGAATTGTTGTTTTACATGGATTTGGTGCTTTTTCTTGTAGTGTGACCAGTTTACATGTTGATGCTTACTAATTGAACTTGTGCAAGAGGAGAAGGGCGATTCAGCTTTATTAAAGTTGGAGATGCCCACCGAGACTAGGAAAAGAGAAGTGAGAAGCATGGCTGGTGAATAAGAGAGAATACCACAAAATTATAAAGCAAGATCCATTAAGTTGATAGAAACATGAAGTAAGCATTTCTTACTCCATTGAGAATCTTGACCAATTGAAAAAGATTATAGAGGTTCTCATAAAGAACCTAGGAATTTCCATAGTCCTAAAGTTTAATTGTCCTCTTACATTAGATTAAAATTACTTGAAACTTTCTCACCACCCTTCAATAAATTATTTGAGTATATCTTCCTATCAGCGTAACTATTGCTCCCTATTACAGTGCAATTGTTAGTTGTATATTTTCTTGATTAAAGAGCCCAAGCCTCAACTAGTTGGGAGAGGCTAGCAACTTCAAAAGTGTCGTTGAGGACGAGTTTATTTATTGTCTTACAAGGGAGTTTGCCTTCTTAGATTCTGTTCACAAATTTTTGAGACAAAGGAAATCTAGATATGAACTTTGTGATTAGAATTTAGGGGTTTTTGGATATTCTCGGCCCAACAAGTTAATTGTTGTAATATAGGGGAATTGTTATCTATCAAAGCATTGTAGTAGGATTGCAACCTATTGTTCTAATGGCTCGTGTGTGTGCTTGGATGCATGGCAATTTCTCATAAAGGTATTGTGTATATGAATTTTATACCTTCATGAGATTAGTATCATATCAATCAATTCAACAAAGATTAGCTAATTTGAATTGAAATCAACAATTGAGCATCTTATGGCTCTCTAATTAGGAAAGAAAATAACATGCTCTCAGCTTAAGCATCCATAATGACAGTCCTAAAATGAAAATTGATAAAGATTTATGCTTATTTAACTCCAATTGCTCATTAAAATGCAAATCTTAATATGTAATTGCTATGAACTCAAATGCTATTTGCTTATAGTGATGATGCTTTGCTTCATGAGTGTGTGATGTTCTAAATGCATAAAAAATGGCTTCTATTTAAAGAATTTCTCAAGGGTAGGGGTTAGAGTTCATTAAACCATGGTTAAGGCTTGGTTGGATTAGGGGTTTCAAATGGCGAGACCATTTAAATGGTGGTTTCAAATAAGGGGACCAAATGAGTGGTCAAGATACAATTCCAAGATGTGTGATGGAGAATTAATTTGGCTTGATCCATGTGAGCTCCCATTCTCAATCCTCATTGGTTGATCAATTTTATCCCATGTGATGGATGAGGAAATTAAGAGATTTAATAAAATGATTTAATTGAATTTCTTTAGCCATGTGCACCCTTGAAAGGGTTGAAATTAATTTGATTTTAACTATGCAATTAATTGGTTAATCTCAATTGCACAATTATTTGATTTAATTAATCCAAAGGCTTTTAATAATTAAATTAATTCATGATTTGATTGATTTAAATTGATTTGCTAACTTTATGTCTAATTGATTTTGCTTGACCAAAATTAGGTGTCTACAAATGCCCCTCTTTGAACTGATGTGCGAAGCACATTAGTTCAAAGAAATGTTTGATGATTGATTAACCTGGATTGAAATGATGATGCCTGATCTGATTGGTGCTGGATGAAAAACCTGATGTGAACCACTGATTTGAAAAATGTTCCACTAATAACGATTGAAAATTTTAATGCCCCAAATGCAGTTTGATCGACGCAAATTTGATTCATAGGATGTTGCCCCTGATGATGAGAAAAAAACTATGATATTAATCTTGATGTCAATCCTCGATACAGATATGATGCCCCCTCGGGAAACGATTCAAAATGATGTGGGATAATGATGACTAAGATAGAGAAAGTTTCGATGAGGTTCCCGATAAAATCGATTGAAAAAGATATATGCCCTGGTGATGAAAAGAAACCAGCTCAATTAGGTCAAAAGGTAAAAAAATACCCTTTTAAAAGGTCAAGAGGTATAAATTGGGGGTGAAAAGGGTCATTTTCACATTTCATTCACTTTTTTACCTCCAGTTTTCTCTGAGTGAAAAGTGAGTTGACAATGATGGTTATCCCGATTCAGGAGCACAAAATCAAGTGCAGGCGTCGATTTCAGCAACCGAGTATGGACCTCCGGTGAGTGCTATTTACCTCTTTCATTAAAGAAATTTTGAATTTGTACTGCTAAATTTGACTTTTACGCGTAATTAGGGTACAAAATTAAATTTTTGTTAAAGTATTGCGTATAATAGGGTAAAATAACGCGTACACTAGGAAGTAGTGCATCCATGGGTTAAAGTAGCACGTAGGGTTATGCGATGTAGTGCATAGGAGCACATAGTTTTAACGCGTATCATAGATCAAATAGCGCGTGAGAAACCCTTATACCCAAACCTAATTGAAGTAATGCGTAGCAGAGGTTAAGTAACACGTTGTATGCCAACTGACGCGTATAAACCCAAATTGTGCGTGTGATCCATAAAAGAGCATGTAGCAAGATTAAACTAGCGTGTAGGCGATTCAGCGCGTACACCATGATGAAACGATGCGTACACCTAGATTTAAAAATGAACCCTAATTTTTGATCATCTCTAATTTAATAAAGATAACTGATTGATTGTGTGATTGATTAGGCCTGAGGTTGTGATGAAAATAAATGTGTTTGATGTTAGTATAACCATTTAGATGAATGTTTGATAGTGTCAATCTGGATAGGTAAGATACATTGATGTTTTCTCCATCCTCATGATATAGAGTCAGGTAGAAAATAGACATGCTCAAGAAGAGCGATAGATTGATAGAAATTTGATTGACTTAGGATGATCCAAATAAAATGATGATACTAATATGATTCCATTTGATTGCAAAATAGGTGCGATTCTGAAAGTTGAATATCCGGGGATTACCACCTTGGCCATTAGACATGGTCGATCAGTTGACAACATAGGAGAGACGTGTGATTGGTCTATGTGGGTTGTCTTTCCTTCTAGAGATGCCACGGTTCCAAATGAACCGGGGTCTTCTCACAGCTATGGCGAAGGATGACACTCCAACCATAATACCTTTCATTTGCCACTTGGAGAGATGACGATCAAACCTGAGGATGTGTATCAAATTTTCAGGATTCTGACTTGAGGAGAGCACATCTATTATGATCAGGTCTACGACGGAGAGGCTTGCAGATGAGTGTTCGCAGATCCTACGATCGATGATGATAGCATTCCTTGGGCGCAGTTCATTTCATTTCCACGACTTCCAACAATGCTTGGGTCACTGATAGGGGGATTTTTGCTACTTGATCGACGAGGACACAATTTCATTTTTGGATGGGGTCGCATCCTAGAGGATATGATTGCAGACCCATGGTGATTTGATTGGGGATCCTGTGTTCTAGCACAATTATACCATGAGCTACATGATGTGGTATATAGACATGGTGCGACTCTTTTTGCAGGGGCAGTGTTTCTCTAGCTCTGGACATGGGAGCACATTCTTGTTACGAGGTCGATTGCTAGGAGAGCATGTGATCCACACTGGCTATACAAATTTCTGTATGAGGGAGTGATTGTCTAGCTTCATCTGGGAAAGTTAGATTTCTGGCGACGCATGCTTGATGATATGGATCATGTGATATGACATCTGTATCTTGGTTGTGAGGCCTAGCGAGAGGATGATGTAGAGATTCCATACATGTTTTCTCCTTGTTGGATGATTGGTCGATCTCCATTGATCATTGAGCGATTTTGCTTCTACCGAGTACTCAGACAGTTTGGCAGGACACATGACATCGCACAAGGCTTAGCATTATATGCACGAGTACAGACAGAGAGATCAATGTGGGGTCCACGAGTTGACTTTGAGTATGTCTGTGATGAGATCTACAGGATGGGATACATGGTTTAGAATATGCGGGAGCATATAGCTGATGCAGGTATGTCAACAGATTATACGCAATGGTTCACACGACATAGATTACCACAGTTCACAGATCCTAGTGAGCTCATTCCTGATATCGATGATCCTTTTGATGACGACGGTGCCGACGACAGGGGGAGAGGAGGTGGGAGACAGAGATCTTAGTGAGTTCCTCGAAGGGGTGGTGGTGGCAGAGTGGGTGGAAGAGTCCGAGTGAGAGGTGGTAGGGTGAGAGAGAGAGGTGGAGGATTTGGTGTCAGATATGCTCAGCAGGTTCCTCCAGCAGTGTGGGGCCAACGACCACAGACAACAGCCATACAGGCTCAGTTAGCACAGGATAGACAAAGACAATAGGCTCCAGTGATTCCGGTAGTACCACAGGTGCAGGTTTCTCCACAAGTACCAGTTCCTCCACAAGCACCATAGGCTATAGAAACAATGACACAGGATGTTAGGACTTTGCAGGATGACATGAAATCTATCAGTAGTAGGGTTGATCAGGTTGCTAGTATGATGCAACAATTTATGACCATGATGGCACGGATGCCCAGTGTTGCTAGCACTAGTCAGATACCTTAGACAAATCTTGGCAGTACAACAGATAGAGGTACATATGACAGAGGTGGTCATGATGGCACAAATGGTACAAATGTGACAGGCGATGCAGGTGGTTCCCATGATTGAGTTATGATCCTTATTTGTTATATCGATATACCATATGTATTTTGATCATGACTATGATGTACCTCTTTGCGATGATACTATTTCTGATTTAGATATGATGAAATTTGATTCCGCTGCTTGATGATATGATTTTTGATTATCTGATGATATATGAGACTTTCTTTGATGATATGTATTTCTATATGATTTTATGATGCACTTACTTTACATGCTGTGGATGCAATGTCTTACATATGACATAGTTAGATGGATGAGAAATGTATGCAAATGGACCTCTATAAGCTTTTAATTTATGATGTATGCAATTCTAAATGGTAACGCAATGCAATGAACTTAAATGAATGCATGCTCTTTTTGTATTTTGATAATGCAATATATCGATGAGATGAACCTAAAATGAATGCCAAATGCTTATAATGTTTTTGGATAATGATTAATGTTTAATGATCTATAACTTGTAAATAATAATGTTTAATGATTAATGAAATGCAATGATAAATGCACAAGAAAGTCCCCTATAAATGATTAGAACAAAAAAATTGATGATGTGAACCCTCCTTTGATGATGTTGCTACCCCTTTAGCTTAGAAAAACCCTTTTACGCAATTTAATCTAGAATGCAAATGCAATTTAGTGTCATTTTGTTTGCAAATAAATGCAAATGGATATATTTTCATCATCGAGCCTTTTGAACCAGGAGTACATACAACCATCACTTGTTGGATAACCAC
The DNA here is from genome assembly GCA_018584345.1 of Thuja plicata. Classification (NCBI taxonomy): domain Eukaryota; kingdom Viridiplantae; phylum Streptophyta; class Pinopsida; order Cupressales; family Cupressaceae; genus Thuja; species Thuja plicata. Next base: position 184,462 of record MU225421.1, read on the forward strand.
ACCATGATGATATGAATGTTGCTTTCATCAGATTTCAATCAATAGAAACTAGTACAAACCTCACTAGTTGAAAAATCCAACTATGGGAGTCTGAATATTGGTTTCATCGGATTCAATGTTGGAATTGGATGTTGGTATTAAGATATGGAAGATCTAAACAGCCAAGGTATCCGTTTGCGTAAACAAACAAAAATTGAATCTCCTCCATATGTAAATGTCCTCAATGAATCTTTGATGATCATGTCGTTAGACGAGTTTACATATTTTGGTAAATCAACCTCTAGACAATCACACAACAAGCAAGAAAAGATGTCATGCTTTGATCATTGCCAATCTAGTCGAAACCATCATCAATTGGCTAAAAAGAAACGACTCAATCAAACAAATCTCATCAAAACTATTAGTGCTTGTATTGTTGTCATTTTTTCCATTATAATTCAATCCATTCTAATCTTGTGATTATTTTGTAAAATTTTAATCTTGATAATAAGGTCTCAAAGGATCAAGGATCAAGTTTTCGAGATCGAATGTTTGATTAAACAATGATGTAAATCAAAGGTTCAAATTCTATCTAGGGAAGTTTTAATGTGCAGGTTGTTAATCAAATTTTGCTAGAAATCCGTCGGTTTGAAAGGAATGCCCCCAAGTGCAAATGATCAAAGAATAACCTGGGCAAAATGACATCTGATGATGAACAAGGCTTGAAAGAATGATGCTCAAAGACTTTATTAGGATTATGCACAAACGATGAATGCAATGAAGATGTACAAATGAGATGGAGCAATGCAACATGTACAAATGCAACTACGCAAAGAATTAAGGGTCAAAAAGGCACCTGTTTACCAAGTTTTCACCCTCCTAAATTTATTGCTCTTTTTTATCTTTTTTTTGCTACCAAGGCGCCTATTGCTAGGTTTTCACCAAGACACTTTTTATCTTTTTCTATTTTTTTTCATTTTTTTTAATTTATTACCCAGGCACCTATTTACCAGGTTTTCACCAAGATAACAATTTTTTCAGGATCCATATTTGAATTTTTTTTGCTTTCTTCATGCTCAATTTTCTACTTTTTCCACTTTTTTCTCAAAACTATTTCCAACTATTTTTGAATTCCTTCAGGATCTTTTTGCACTATTTTTGGATTATTTCAGGTTCTCTTTTCAACTATACAAAGAATGATGATTTATCTCATCTGATACTCTTTCAATCTATACACTTTCATCTAATTAGGTATAAAACCTCTTTAAATGGACACTATTAATAGGCTCTTGTAACTCTTCTCCTCCACAACCAGCTAATCTATATGTCCCCGTTCCAAAAGAAGAAGTAATGATAAATCAACCTAACGAGTTTGCTTCTCATTTTCCTTTCTTTTCTCTTTCCACTTGATTCTTAGGATTTATCACAACACTAAGTCCCCAACTTGAAGTTGAAATGTTCTAGGTATTATCTTCTTGTTATAGTTCCTTGACATCCTGTATTGGTACACTTTGAGATGTTCATATGCTTGGGTTTGACGTTCTTCTAGAAACTCCAACTATTGAAGTGTAGAAACCCTATAATCTTCATCTGTTATCAACCCCTGTAAAGAAACTCTTAAAGATGGGATCTCAACCTCTAAACGTAATACAACTTCTGCCCCATAAACCAATGAAAATGGTGTGGCTCCTGTTGGTGTCCTTATGCTGGTCCTATATGCCCATAATGTTGGATTTAATTGAACATGCCAATTTCTTCCTGAATTATCAATTGTCCTTTTCAATATGGTGAGGATGTTTTTTGTTTGTTGCCTCTTCTTGACTATTTCCTCGAGGATAATAAATGAAAGAAGAATGATGTATACAATGGAACTTGTCACAGAGATCATCCACATCTTTGTTTATGAATTTCTTTCCGTTATTTGTGATTATAGCATGAGGAATGCCATATCTACAAATGATGTGATTTAGGATAAACATAGATATTTTCTTACCCGTTGCAGTTGTCAAAGGCACAACTTCTACCCATTTAGTGAAATATTTGGTTGTCGTTATGATGTATTTATGACCATTGGATGAAGGTGGATAAATCATCCCTATAAAAATCAAACCCCTATTGATAAAAGGGCCAAGGTGTGGCCATTGGGTGTAAATCTTGCGTTGGCGCATGGATCATGTTTCCATGATATATGCATTTCTGACATATCTTAACAAAGTGACAATCATCCTTCTCTAGATTTGGCCAAAAATATCCCATGCGAAGGATTTTCTTGGCTAAGTTTAACCCACTAGAGTGAGACCCACATATCTCCTTGTGAACCTCTCGTAAAGCTAATTTTGATTCCTCATCCTCTAGACACATAAGAAGCATTATGTCAAGACTTTTGTGATACAATGTGTCAAAAAGGATGGTATAACGGGAAGCTTGGCGAATAAAATGTCTCTTTTGATTGTGGGTTTGGTCCAAAGGTAAAGTTTGGTCTTGTAGGTAAGTGAAAATATGTCCATACCAAGGTGACTCATGTCCAACTAAAAGGCATATGATTGTGGAATCAGGAAGGTCAAATGTGGGTTTTACCATTTCTTCCACCAAGAATTCATATCTAGCATTATGTTGTAGAATTTGAAGAAGACAGGCTAAGGTCGCCATGACATCTGCTGCTCTATTTCTATCCCTTGGAATTTGCTCAAAAGTTATCAAGGAAAAATACTTTTTCCAATCATCTATCATTCTTTTATAGGGCATCAACTTGTCATCTTTTTTTGGTACTCATCATTAATATGATTTATGACTAGTTGAGAATCACCATACACTTGCAATATGGTCACATTCCACTCTAAAGCCATCTTGATGCCTATGACTAGGGCTTCATACTCTGCAATATATTTGGTACATGGAAAAATAAGTTTGTATGATTTTGGAATTGTGTAACCTTGAGGATTAATTAAAATAATTCCTGCCCCCGATCCATGTTGGGTGTAGGATCCATCAAAATAAAGTTTCCATGTTTTGGCCTCCATATTAATTATCTCTAAATCTAGAAATTCCACTTGAATAGGATGATTATCTACTAAAGGAGACTCCGCCAATTTATCAACTATTACTTGTCCCTTGATGGATTTTCTATCCACATACTCTATATCAAATTCACTCAAAACCATCACCCATTTGGCTAATCTTCTATAAGAGTTGTTTTGCTAAGAAAATACTTTAAAGGATCGATTTTAGCAATAAGCTTAACTTTGTGCACCAACATATAATGAAATAGATTTTGAGAAACAAAAACTACTGCTAATCATGCTCGCTCAATGAAACTGTAGTTGAGTTCATACTTGACCAAAGTTCTACTAAGATAATAGTTTGCCTTTTCTTTACCATCCTTGTCTTCTTCAGCTAAAAACACCCCTAAAGAATGTTCTATTGCTGAGATGTATAATAGTATGGGTTTATCCTTGATAGGTGACATCAAAATAGGTGGACTCAACAAGTATGTCTTCAATAATGTAAAAGCTTCTTCATATTGTTCATCCCACTTGAAAATTGTATCCTTATGTAAAAGTCTAGCGAAAGAATGACACTTTTCCCCCAATTGGGATATAAATCCTCTTATGGATTGCAACCTAGAAATGATCTCATTTGGATTATGTTCTTAGGGGCCTCAATTTCCATGATAGCTTGGAATTTTTCCGGATCTACCTTTATTCCCTTTGCTGAAACTATGTAACCCAACAATTTTTCAGATTGAACACCAAATGTACGCTTCTTAGGGTTTAACATAACTTTGAATTTCTCCAATCTTGTAAAAATATTCTCTAAGATGTGTAAATTCTCTTTCCTTTCATGTGATTTAGCTAATATATCATCCACATAATCTTTAAGAAACGTATGCATCATATCATGAAAAATTGTGGTCATTTCCCTTCGATAAGTAGCTCCAGCATTTTTAAGGACAAAGGGCATGATGTTCCAACAAAATTTACCCCATGGGCATGTGAAGGTTGTTTTCTCTTGATCCTATGGTGCTATCTTATTTTGGTTATATCCACTAAGTCCATCCATAAGAGAGAACTGTTAAGGCTTAAAATTTGCACCCTGTTAAACTACACAAGTTTAACAATTTTGCTTAACATGGGATTCATTTCTGCATGTGGGAAATGCATAACTTGAAATGAAACCTCCATATTCTAGGCCGGTTCCTATTGGATAATCACCTATAACTCTTCAAAACTAACTCTAAACCTTGATGAGGGAAAGGGGAAGAGATTACTGAAATTGAACCTAAGACTGAAATTTAAATTACTGAACTAGGTGATACACCAAACTGACATGAAAGCACAACTAAAAATAACTGAGAAATGTTTTTAGACTATTGAATGAAAACAAAAACACATCTTTTCTGTATAGACTTGCATAAATATTTTGTAATAAAGTATGAAACACGAACCTAACCAAGGAGGAAGAAAGATGCCCCACTTATCAGTTTCACACCTTAAGACATAAACTACAACCCACAAGCAAAAATACTTTTATACAAATAGGTGTTAGGTGAGACAAAATAACATGGAATGATGAGAATTCACAAGTTATCCTTATCAAATCACTTGAAAATACACACAAAAATGCAGAAAGAGAAGAAGGCTCCACAAGGGACTCAGATAACATAAACTCAAATTGCTGTTACACGTATTTGATCTTCCAACATTGAGTTACAAACTTTTGCATAAAACTGCCAAGGACCAAAAAAACTGTCACAAAGCCTTCCTTCTGCATAATCAGAACTAACTCTAAAAAGAGCCAAGTACAAATATTTAATGTTTCAACATGAAACATCTCCATGAGAATAGCACCTGAATCCTTGGGGTCAGATTCAACAAGAAAAGCTATTTTTAAGGTCCTCAAAGGTCTCCAAAAGCACATGGGAAAGATGAAAAAGTCTCACCCCTTCAACTACCCATCATAAAGACTCCCAAAAATGCTCAACTAGCCCCTAAAAAGACTCAAAAAATCCTATAACTTCTCCACTTGTCTGCAAATTTTTTCAACCTCCCTAAATACTTGGCACAACTCATAAATCAGTTTGACTCTTCCCTCAACTCTAAAAGAGCACCAACCTCTATACAATTGCATTTTTAGTTAATATTCATTAAGTGGTTTATAATGATTACTAACTTAATGAATATTAATTATTTTATCAATGCAAAAAGATACATAATTTCAAAATAGATTTTGCATTTAAATCAATATTTACCTAATAATGTTTATCACTAAATAAATATAATTTTTATATAAAATATTTACCAAGTGACAAGTATTATTAGGCAAATATTAATGTACCATTTATATTTATGCAAAAATCTATTATGAAACCTATATTTGAGAAAAAGTTAATAAAAAAAGTTGACCAAAGGCATAAAGCCTTTTCCAATCGATGGAAGTATTAGGGCATTTAACCCTAATCTAAAGACACTATTTCATTTTACCTTTCCACATTTGCCACTCTGCTTCTCTACTGAGAACGCCGCCATGCTAGGGCATGATGGAAGTTGTTGGAAGACATTTTTGAAGGCTTTTATGAGTTTTCTGCGCAGGCCGTGGCTGACTTGGTAAGCATTTCTCAATGCTCAACACCATTCTTTCTCATAAGATAGCAAAAAGAAACCTCTCTTCCTATTTCTATACATTTTCTCCATATCTAACACCGGTTTGAGCTTGGTTTAAGGCACAACCTCTATATTTTCCTCTTCTAGGTCTCTGAGAATGTAGACCTCATTAATTCTTTGCACACTGATCTTTGAAGCACCGAGATTCACTATTTGTGGCTTTGACCTCATGACCATGGATTCACTCAGAGCTGTTGTCTTTTTTTAAATGCATTTCTATCAAATTTCCTCCACTAGAATGCCGAGAGTTTTCAACCATGCACATTTCGAACTGTGGTCTATTTTTAGCATCATACAGGGCATGACTCACATTTTCCTTTCCACTCTTATTAAAACTTGAAAGTAAACATCTCTTGGCATTTGTCACTCTATTTTGTAATGTTGCTACTGGTCTGGGATTTTACTCCCTAAAAGACCTACAATTATCATCGTTTTATGTTATTTTCTACCTATTTCAAAAAAATGCATTGAAAACTTTTCTTAGCTGCATCTGTATCCTTGTTGTAGTAGTTGTTCATGTATTTTTTTTCTTTAACATCTCCATATTATATCAACATGAATTCATTTTATAACTTCTATTTATTTCTGTTGCTATCACTTTTGGCCTTCATGGTTATGGTTATGCCATGTGCTATAACTACTGAATGCTAGCATCTCTCTCTTATGCATAGGAATGCAATCCTTCTCCTCAATGAACTAAAGTTCCTCAAGATATTTTGGCATTCTTTTACTAGAATATCTAATCCAAACAATGACCACATCATTTTCCAATTCTCCCATTAGCTCTGTATTGTAATTTCATATCTATCTTGTGCATCAACGATGGTGTTCACTATCCCTTTGTATCTGATCTTATGGAGTGCTTCTGTTACTTTTAGCTTCATTTAGCACTGATTTCATATCTCTGCAACTACATTAATGTCTGATCCTTTTGATCCCATGGCAACTGCTTGATATTTACTTGATATTCTTATAAGCATAAAGCTTTCTTAACATTGATACACTTGTCTCTTTAATCAGTCAATGTATGTCTCATAAGCTGTTGTATGTTCCTTCACCTAGCACTGTAACTTTCTTGCACTTGTACCCTATTATGAATCATTATGTGACTTCTTTGAGCAAAGTTCTTTTAAATGGCATGTTGGTTGATTATGATTATTGATCTGAAGCTGATTTTTCATGTATTTTCAATTTGGAAATCGAACATGATTACATGGGAAAAGAAATAAACTGCAGCCCAGTCATTGCTTAGGACCTTAATGTTCTAACCTTGATTTTTTTATTCTTTCTAGGCCTAGGACAGTGAGGAGCATAGATCCAACAGAGCAAGGACAAGCCCAGTCAACACCAACTCCTACATCTCCACTAGTCATTCAAGCAATGAATGGCCTTCATTTCTTTTATTTTCTTTACACTTGTACATATATTCATATTCATTTTCAAATTGAAAATTCAATGAATTATTTTAGCTATCTTCACGACTTGTATGGAGTACAACTCAATATTTTGATAAATAAACATTGCATTTTCAGAAAAGAATCTCATGAATGCACAAAACTATTACTTTTTCTTTTCTTCATAAAATGTAACCTTCATTGTAAAAATTAGTAATACCGTTTGTAAACCATGAGAGCTGATTTGAAATATGAATGTACCTTGAAACCTGAATTCATAATGGCTCTGCCAAAAATGAGCCTGTAGGAAAATTTTTGGTAACATTTTTGGCGATTTCTGCTGTGTGGCGGCCTGCTAGACACTTTGACCAATAGCTTTTCATCCATTGGCTGACAGAGTTGACTCAAATGCATACCCAGACTCTACAACCAGACTTCTAAATGTATGTATCTTTCTATATGCACAAGATATGTGTATGAATGAATACAATCTACCTATTGCATTTGTTTGTATGCATAGTTGTGCATATAGGAAAATATGTGCATTTACTTTTCTATTAATTATTTTCTCTCTGGTAACATTTTTACATGTATTAGTGGACCTGACAGGAAGTGATAAACTGCGGGTACTATTGATATGTGTGGGAATGTTATGACATAACAAATTGAGCTCTTTACACATATTAGCCATGCATGTGTATATGAGTTGGGCTTAACTAGCAGGACATTTCCCAGACTGACATACATGTGCATGGGTGAGATAAACAACAACTTGACATTGAAGCCTTTGACCCATGATCTATGATTTTAGCTTTGGACCTTGGAACCTTAACCAACAACCTCCTGAAACAACAACTAGACTTGGAAAAAAAAACAAACTCTGCTTGGACAACACTTTATTGAAACACAAACCTAACCTAGGCTAACCTACCCTAAACTAACCAGTGCAACAACTGATCAAACAAAACCATTCACTGGATAGTTAAAATAGCTACCTCTTCTCCTTAGGATACAATACATAATATGCATGAGGACAACTAAAATGAAATGAAGTGCACACAGTTGTGCAAAGAACTAATGTACTATCTCTTTAAAGACATAAACAAACTAACTCACCTCCATCAACAAATTCTTTGTATCATTGTCCAGGGGTGGATAAGTGAGTTGAGCTTGTCCTTGCTGAACTGTAAGTTCACCTGTAGCTTTAGCTTCATTTGAACACTCATGTTTGGACACAAACATGACTGGTTTTATTGGCTGGCCTCCATTCTTTCTAAGTACCTTATCGGGCAACCCCTAGAAATAATGAACTTGGGGTTCCTCTTGCTGTTTTTAGGCTCCTTGTTATGCTGACTAGAACTGGTCTCAGTTATCTCATTTGTATGAAATAGTTCAAATTCTGTGACATCAATTTGCCGATCACAGACACTTGGTTCATGTAGCTTAAAAGGATACATCTCTAGTTTATTTTGCCCATCCACCTTCTGTTGTATTTCTGACTCAAAAGAAATTGATTTGGCATCAAGGTTTGAGAAAAAAAGTTTCATTTCATTCCAAAAATCATCTTCTTCAATGTCTTCTTTGGCCTTTTGCAATAAGAGACTGGTTTCTACCTTATGACAACTTTCTGGAATTAGTAGAATTTCAAGATATTGAATATCCTCTTGCTATCCTGGTACTGTTGTTTCTACCCCCCAATTTTTAGCATCTTCTTCATGCTCTTGCACGAGGGTAGGCTTCAATTCTTCATCCACTTGGCCAAAATATGATATTGGTGTTCGTTCCAATATGCTGTCCTCTTCAACAAACTTAGGAAACTCATCAAACATGTGTGCCACCATTTCATTATTCTCATGAACAAAGGTATGAAGCTTAGATACAACCTCTTGCTCAACATTTTCTTTATGCTTTTGAGCTTCTTCATAGTGGATTTTACTTGCCTCTTTATACTTAAATACTGTAGAAAACATGAGCCTTATTTTCTCTTTGTGCTCCCATAGCTCTTTGTCATGAAACTCATCATGAGCTGCTAATTTTCTTTGGAAACCTTCCTCACATTTCCTCTTTTGTGGCTCCAACACTTTCTCATGATGAAGCTTTTGCACTTCCAGCTCCTTTTCAAGGCTTGCCTCTTGTCACCTATATTGCTCCACAAAATACTGCTTATGGCATTGTTCTTGATGAGCTAACATCTCCTGCTGCTGCATATGGGCTTGATATGACCATTCCTCCTACTGCAACTTCAAATCTTGCTGGAAGTCTATTTCTTGTTGCTTCTTAATGTCATTAATTTTTTTGGTCAGGTCCTGCAACATTCTATCTCTAATGTGCAAATCATGAAAATTTGGAGGATGATGAAAATACTGAATAGGGAAGGGTTCACTGTAAGTATTTTGTGTTTGTTGGGTGGGAGGGTTGTAAGCATGAGATGAATGCCGTCCTTCAAATTCTGGCATGAAAATAACAACACAAATTTTTTGAGATGACTGATATTCATAGAATGGAGGAAGACTTTCATGAAATGGAGGATGGTAATCCATTTTAGGCACTGAATCTGCCTAAAACCAGTAGATATGAACTCAGAGTCGCCAGATATGCAAAAAAATGACCTCTCAAAGTTCTACAACCTGCTAGATGCATATCAGAACTAGAAAGAATTATGAAAACTATGACCTCTTGGTCCCACTGTGCGTGCCAAAATTATTAAGGCTTAAAATTTGCACCTTGTTAAACTACACAAGTTTAACAATTTTGCCTAACATGGGATTCATTTCTACATGTGGGAAATGCATAACTTGAAATTAAACCTCCATATTCTAGGCTAATTCCTATTGGATAATCACCTATAACTCTTCAAAACTAACTCTAAACTTTGACGAGGGAAAGGGGAAGAGATTACTGAAATTTTACCTAAGACTGAAATTTAAATTACTGAACCAGGTGATACACCAAACTGACATGAAAGTACAACTACAAATAACTGAGAAATGTTTTTAGACTATCTGAATGAACACAAAAACACATCTTTTCTGTATAGGCTTGCATAAATATTTTGTAATAAATTCCAAAACATGAACGTAACCAAGGAGGAAGAAAGATGCCTCACTTATCAGTTTCACACCCTAAGACATAAACTACAACCTGCAAGCAAAAATAATTTTATGAAAATAGGTGTTATGTGAGACAAAATGACATGGAATGATGAGAATTCACTAGTTATCCTTATCAAATCACCTGAAAATACACACAGAAATGCAGAAAGAGAAGACGGCTCCATAAGAGACTTAGATAACATAAACTCAAATTGCTGTTACATGTATTTGATCTTCCAACATTGAGTTACAAAATTTTGCATAAAACTTCCAAGGACCAAAAAAAATGTCACAAAGCCTTCCTTCTGCATAATCATAACTAACTCTAAAAAGAGCCAAGTACAAGTATTTATGTTTCAACATGAAACATCTCCATGAAAATAGCGCCTAAATCCTTGGAGTCGGATTCAACAAGAAAATATATTTTTAAGGTCCTCAAAGGTCTCCAAAAGCACATGGGAAAGATGAAAAAGTCTCACCTCTTCAACCACCCATCATAAAGACTCCCAAAAATGCTCAACTAGCCCCTAAAAAGACTCAAACAACCCTATAACTTCTCCACTTGTCTCTGAATTTGTTCAACCTCCCTAAATACTTGGCACAACCCATAAATCACTTTGACTATTCCTTTGACTCTAAAAGAGCACCAACCTCTATACAATTGTATTTTTAGTTAATATTCATTAAGTAGTTTATAATGATCACCAACTTAATGAATATTCGTTACATTTTATTGACGCAAAAAGACACATAATTTCAAAATAGATTTTGCATTTAAATCAATATTTACCTAATAGTATTTATCACTAAATAAGTATGATTTTTACATAAAATATTTACCAAGTGACAAGTATTATTACGCAAATATTAATGTACCATTTATATTTATGAAAAAATCTATTATGAAACCTATATTTGGGAAAAAGTTAATAAAACAAGTTGACAAAAGGCATAAAGCCTTTTCCAATCAATGGAAGTATTAGGACATTTAACTCTAATCTAAAGACACTATTTCATTTTACCTTTCCACATTTTCTGCCCTACTTCTCTGCTGAGAACACCGCCATGCTAGAGCACGATGGAAGTTGTTGGAAGACATTTTTGAAGGCTTTTATGAGTTTTTTGCTCAGGCCGTGGCTGTCTTGGTAAGCATTTCTCAATGCTCTACACCATTCTTGTTCATAATATAGAAAAAATAAACCTCTCTGCCAATTTCTATGCATTTTCTCCATATCTAACGTCGGTTTGAGCTCGGTCTAAGGTGCGACCTATATATTTTCCTCTTCTAGGTCTCTGAGAATGTAGACCTCTTTAATTCTTTGCACACTGATCTTTGAAGCACCGAGATTCACTATTTGTGGCTTTGACCTGATGACCATGGATTCACTTAGAGATACTATCTTTTTTTACATGCATTTCTATCAAATTTCCTCCACTGGAATGCTGAGAGTTTTCGACAATGTACATTTAGAACTGTGGTCTCTTTTTAGCATCATATAGAGCATGACTCACATTTTCCTTTACACTCTTATTAAAACTTAAAAGTAAATATCTCTTGGCATTTGTCACTCTGCTTTGCAATGTTGCTGCCGCTCTGGGATTTTACTCCCTGAAAAGACCTACAATTATCACTGTTTTATGTCATTTTCTACCTATTTCAAAAAAAATGCATTGAAACCTTTTCTTAGCTGCACCTGTATCCTTGTTGTAGCAGTTGTTCATGTCTTTTTTTTCTTTAACATCTCCATATTATATAAACATGAATTCATTTTATAACTGCTATTTGTTTCTGTTGCTATCACTTTTGGCCTTCATGGTTATGGTTATGCCATGTGCTATAACTATTGAATGTTAGCATCTCGTTCTTATGCATAGGACTACATTCCTTCTCCTTAGTGAACTAAATTTCCTCAATATATTGGTATTCTTTTACTAGAATATCTGATCCAAACGACGACCACATCATTTTATGATTCTCCCATTAGCTCTGTATTGTAATTTCATTTCTATCTTGTGCATCAACAGTGGTGCTCACTATCCCTTTGTATCTGATCTTATGGAGTGCTTCTGTTACTTTTGTATGCACCCTAAAATGGTGGCCTAGACTATGGGCCCCCATTATTCAATTTATCAAATTCCTGAATCAATGCTTTGCAACATTTTAATTCAACTCAATTTCCTTGATCAAATCGTAATTAATTCAATTATTTCAATATTTCCTAAGGTTTGATCATTTCATCAGTAATCTTATTTAATTAAAAGAAAACAATCCCTTTTTATTAAATAAAATAATCTTATTTAATTAAAATCTCTTTTAATTAAATAATCTTACCTTATTTAATTAAAATCTCTCTTAATTAAATAATATTATCTTATTTAATTAAAATATCTCTTTTTAATTAAATAAAATAATTTTATTTAATTAAAAGAAAATCCCTCTTTTAATTAAATAAAATCCACACTTAAATCCCTCTTTGTGTTGAAAAAGGAAATAAATTAAATAAAAATAAATAAAATTCCTTTTTCTTCACACATATTCCTAAGTGGTGGGATTTTTGCCTCTTAATCATAGCCTTTGATTTTGCCTTTTGAAGATATGAGCACATGGATCAACCAAGATTTAATCTCCACTATTGCTCATTTCTTTTTACCTCTTAATCTCTACTGTCCATTGCTCTTTAAAAGGGAACCTCTCCTTCTCATTCGAAGAGATACTCTTTTATGCTATTGCTATGTTACAGGTTTGGAGAACAATTTTGGAGGAGAGTTTGAGCGTTTGAGCTTGAACCATGCAACTTCTTCTTCTTGTCTTCTTCTCTCATGCATCCATGGCAATCCATTTAGAGTAGATTCATTATTAATTTAGATTCATATTTCTTTCATAGATTAGCTTGCATATTTCCTTTCATGCATTGTTATCATATAGATTAGTTTCCTTCCATGCATTGTTATCATATAGAATAGCTTTCATTCTCATTTGAAATGCATATTTAGCGATCATGGAGACTAGCATTCTTGCTCTTTCTCTTTGAATATCTCATTTCATGGTGTAATTGCATGGGCATAACTAGGTCTAACTGAGGGACTTCATTACAAACCCTTGCACTCCATGAATAGAGAGCTATGAGTTGCCATTTGAGACCTCATTCTTGAGCAATCTTGAATATAATGACTAATAGAAGTGTGTCACATTTTCAGCATCATAGAATAGTCTGTAAGAATGGTAGAGATTGGCACTTACAGATAAATAAGTCTTTGTGGGCCTATAGAACGAGTATTTTTACTCCTACCGGGGCTACTCCTTTTTCCCTTGCATATGGCACTGAAGCAATGTTACCTTTGGAGGTTGAGATTCCTTCACTTAGAGTTTCCCTCAAAGGTCTAGTTATAGACGAAGATTACGCACCATGAGACTTCAAGAGTTAGAACTTCTAGATGAGAAACGTCAAACATCATTTGACCATATGAGGGTTTATCAAAAGCGCATGTCCAAAGCCTTCAACAAAAAGGTTTTCCCTAGAGAATTCCAAGTGGGATATCTTGTCCTACGTGAAAATCCTAAGAATCAACAACATCAAGATCAAAAGGGAAAATTTGAACCTAATTGGCTTGGACCTTACATCATTACAACAACTTTTGGGTCAGGTGCTTATTTACTGTCTATAGCAGAGGGAGAGAAGCTCCCTGATCCTATCAATGTATTTCACCTGAAGAATTTCTATCCATAATGCCCATTCTATCTGGGGGCACCTTTTGTACATACTTATTGATCCTGATCCAAAAAATGATATATTGTCAAAAATTCTAAAAATAAAAAAATGTCCTGAAAAAAATGACTATCTTAGTGAAAACCTAGCAATAGGCGCTTTGATGTATCTCCAAAAAAATTATATATTCCAAAAATACCAAAAAATCAAAATAATAATAGAAAAAGTGCCTTGGTGAAAACCTGGAAACAGGCGCCTTGGTAGCAAAAAATTATAATAAAATCCAAGTGGTGAAAACCTAGAAACGGGCGCTACTTGAGGCCTTTGTACCCCTATTTATTAGCGCATGTTCTCGACACTTAGCCTTTCTCCATCATGCCTTGTCCTTGTTGCCTTGGTCTGGAATTGGTCTTTGTCTTTGTCTAGGGGGCATACCTGTGTTAGCTTTGGTCTCTTAGATGCGTTAGTCTTTAGGACACCTCACAAATGGTGTTTTTCAACACCACCCCAACTTTATTTTTTAATACAACCCCTGACATCAAGTATTTTTGAACACTTATCGGTTTGGTCGTACCCAATTTTTTCATGTGATCTTACCTGCTTGCAAGCATTCGATCCTTATCCTCGAAACTCAGTATCAGTTAACACACTTAAATTTTTAAACACAACACTTAATGCTTGAGCTATGTCATGATCTTTTTCTTTGTGTGTTGACTCTTAATGGAAGCCCGTTGAGTTTCCTTATCTAATAAGTCTCTCCGGGATGCATAACTAGAGGACTTGGGGCATGGGGCATGTATTTTTTTTTTTTTTAAAATTTTTCTTTTTTCTTGTGGGTGTGGTCTTGAAACTCTTGAGTGTCTCTTTTTGTTCCCTTGAAACACTTAGGAGATTTGAGGCTTCATCCTTGACTGTTTTGCACAACCGTTCTTCTGGTCATCCTGACATCTATGCCTTGATGCGAGCATGGTTTTGCTATATTAAATTGGGTAAGCTAACATCGAAGTCATCGTGGCCTTTATGTCTTTGATGCTTATGTTAGAATCTTTCCACATTCCAATCCGATATCAATTACATTCATATCTTCATATTTGTGCTTGTGACTTGTGTGATTTTCTGATGTCCGTTAATAATGGCCCAATGATGAAAATAAGTTCCTTAACATTCTCTAATGAATGATGAACACAAAGTCCCATGTTACAGTTTCCCTAGTGCAAGTACACCTTTGCATTTTCATGTAGCTTGCATTATTAGACTTCATGTTAATTTGCATTTTTAGGCTGCATTATGAGTTTGAGAGGGTTTCCTTCATCTTTCTTGTGGACTTTTAATCAACTGTGGTCATGTTTGATCTTCATTTCCTTATCTTATTTCGTGATCTCAATTGAAATTTTCCATTTTAAATAGTTGATTGATTTCGTGGCATTCTCTCTCTTAAGGAAAATTCTCTTTCTTCTCTCCATTTCTTTCCACCTCTTCCAAAATTCTATCTTCCATTCACTTTCACCCCACTTATTTTCTACTAATTCAACCTTGGGGCATAATATTTCATGCTTGATGATCTACCTTGGTTCTGTGATCCTTATATCTTTCATCTTATATCAAGAACCTTATCTTTAGTTCGATTTGATCAATTTGATCAATTTGTTGTTTCTCCTCTATCTCATTTCAATTTTGATCACGAGGGGGCAGTACCTATCAAAATTCAATCCTTGATTCAACTTTATCAATCCTATCAATTGCTTCACTTGGGGTAACCTTGTTTGAGATTCTTATCTTGGACATGTCAATTACCTATTTATATGGGTGTTGACCTTGTCTTTTTCAATTAGCATATCTTTGTCTTGATGTGTTCCCATCCGTCGATCACACGTCTGGGTTGTTTTGTGATTCCAAATCGATCTCACACTTCAAGCACATTCTTTGACTACATGTGTTCCCATAAAGATCATACATTAGTCAAAGAGGGGCAAATGTATGCACCCTAAAATGGTCGCCTAGACTATGGGCCCCCATTATTCAATTTATCAAATTTCTGAATCAATGCTTTGCAACATTTTAATTCAAATCAATTTCCTTGATCAAATCATAATTAATTCAATTATTTCAATATTTCTTAAGGTTTGATCATTTCATCAATAATCTTATTTAATTAAAAGAAAAAAATCTCTTTTTATTAAATAAAATAATCTTATTTAATTAAAATATCTTTTAATTAAATAATCTTATCTTATTTAATTAAAATCTCCCTTAATTAAATAATATTATCTTATTTAATTAAAATCTCTCTTTTTTAATTAAATAAAATAATCTTATTTAATTAAAAGAAAATCCCTCTTTTAATTAAATAAAATTCCCCCTTAAATCCCTCTTTGTGTTGAAAAAAGAAATAAATAAAATTCCTTTTTCTTCACACATATTCCTAAGTGGTGGGATTTTTGCCTCTCAATCATAGCCTTTGATTTTGCCTTTTGAAGATATGAGCACATGGATCAACCAAGATTTAATCTCCACCATTGCTCATTTCTTTTTACCTCTTAATCTCTAGCGTCCATTGCTCTTTAAAATGAAACCTCTCCTTCTCATTTGAAGAGATACACTTTTATGCTATTGTTATGCTGCAGGTTTGGAGAGCAATTTTGGAGGAGAGTTTGAGCATTTGAGCTTGAACCATGCAACTTCTTCTTCTTGTCTTCTTCTCTCATGCATCCATGGCAATCCATTTAGAGTAGATTCATGATTAATTTAGATTCATATTTCTTTCATAGATTAGCTTGCACATTTCCTTTCATGCATTGTTATCATATATATTAGTTTCCTTCCATACATTATTATCATATAGAATAGCTTTCATTCTCATTTGCAATGCATATTTAGCGATCATGGAGACTAACATTCTTTCTCTTTCTCTTTGAATCTCTCATTTCATGGTGTAATTGCATGGGCATAAATAGGTCTAACTGAGGGCCTCCATTACAAACCCTTGCACTCTATGAATAGAGAGCTATGAGTCACCATTTGAGACCTCATTCTTGAGCAATCTTGAATATAATGACTCATAGAAGTGTGTCACATTTTCAGCACACAACTTTTAGCTTCATTTAGCACTATTTTCATATCTCTTCTATTACATTAATGTCTGCTCCTTTTGATCCCATGGTGACTGCTTGATATTTAATTGATATTCTTATAAGCATAAAGCTTTCTTAACATTGATACACTTGTCTCTTTAATCAGTCAATGTATGTCTCATAAGTTGTTGTATGTTCCTTCACATAGCACCGTAACTTGCTTGCACTCGTACCCTGTTCTAAATCATTATGTGACTTCTTTGAGAAAAGTTTCTTTTAAAAGACATGTTGGTTGATTATGATTATTGATCTGAAGCTGATTTTTCATTTATTTTCAATTTGGCAATGGAACATGATTACATGGGCAAAGAAATAAACTGCAGCCTAGTCATTGCTTAGAACTTTAATGTTCTAACCTTAATTTTTTTCTTCTTTTCAGGCCCAGGATAGCGAGGAGCATAGATCCAACAGAGCGAGGACAAGCCTAGTCAACACCAACTCCTACATCTCCACCAGTCATTCTGGCAATGAATGACCTTCATTTCTTTTCTTTGCTTTCCACTTGTACATATATTCATTTTGATTTTCAAATTGAAAATTCATTGAGTTATTTTAGCTATCTTCACGGCTTGTGTGGAGTATAACTCAATATTTTGATAAATAAACATTGCATTTTCAGAAAAGAATCTCATGAATGCACAAAATTGTTACATTTTCTTTTCTTAATAAAATGTAACCTTCATTGTAAAAATTAGTAATACCGTTTGTAAACCATGAGAGGTGATTTGAAATCTGAATGTACCTTAAAACCTGAATTCATAATGGCTCTACCAAAAATGAGCCTGTAGGAAATTTTTTGGTAACAAGAATAGAGTGGTCTGCTGTCAAATCCACTATAGCATCAATACTAGGAAATGAAAAATCATCCTTTGGGCATGCCAAGTTGAGATCTCATATATCTGTGCATATTCTTATTGATTTATCATGTTTCAAAATTGGCACAATATTGGATATCCATTTGACATAAGCTATAGCCCTTATGAATCCCACTTTCAACCATTTTTCCAATTCCGCTTTTACTAGCAAGGCTATATGAGGATGCATTTTTCTTAACTTTTGTTTCACCGACTTAACTCCTGGTCTTACTGTAGACACCTAAAATTCGTCAGTTGTTCTCTAATCAAGCAAATCTGCATTTTTCATCAAATTACTTCAAATCCCATCAAAATGGATCAAATCAATTGAAATGGACATTTATTAAATCAAATTGGGATAAATCAATCAAATTAAAGGATTAGTTAACTAATGACATCGAATGATTAAATATAATCCTAAAGGGATTAATCAATCTATATAAATGATTTTAATCAATTAATTGTATAGTTTAAATCAAAAATCAAATCTTATCTATTCTCCTACACGTCTAAATTAATTAACTGATTGAATTAATAAATCCTAATATATTTCAACATGAATTTGAGGAACCAATGAGAATTGAGAAAGCAAAGCACATGGATCACTCCAAATTTGCAATCTCAATCACTCATTTTGAACTTTCAATCCTAATCACTCAAATTTGTCCCTTTGTCCCAACTTTTGAGACAAGCATTTAAATTGTCCCCTCATTTGAAACCCTTTGAAAGTCTTTCACTCAACCAAGGCTTAATCATGATCAATTGACTATACCCCCTACACTTGGGAAAATCCTATAAATAGAATCCATTTTGCAAGTATAAAGAATCCTAGACATTCATGAGCAATTTCATCTTTATTATAGAGAAATTTAGCAAGATCATAAGCATTTGAGAGCATATTTTGAGCAATTGAGATCATAATAGAATGAATTACATTGACAATTTGAGATTTGTGAGCTAGAATAGGCATAATCAAACACAAATTCTCATTCTAGGACTGTTACTAGTAGAGATTAAGGCTGAGAGCTCTATTAGCATGCTTAGATAGAGATCCATGAAATGTTAAATGCTTTTATTTGTCAATTCTTAGATTAAATTGTATTATTGTTTCCATATAATTAATAGATTGCACCTTTATTTCATGAAGGTATTATTTATACATACACAAATGACACCCACCGTGGGGCTTTGAGCCTCTAATACTCATTTTATTTTATTTTTTGTGTGTTTGTACTTCATTTTGTGGTTATTTTGCAAATTGCAGGTCAAATGCCGCGTACAAGCTAAATGATGACATTTGATAGCAATCAAATGACACCTGAAAATTCCTTCTATCTTCTATCTTAATTTTTTCACACCTATCAGATAAAGAATAACGCTTGTGACTGTAAAGCGACGCCTGACATTTGGAAAATACCGCCTGCAACTTTGATCCTGCTGCTTGTGAACTTTTATTTATCGTATTTAACCCACTTTGTAACACTTAGTAACTTTCTTTTCACGCATGCAATCCATAAAGTCACACTTAACAGACTGCAAAGTAACACCTAAGTGACTGCAAAGTAACACGTAGCTTACTGCAAAGCAACGCCTATAAGCTGCAAAATGACACCTGCTGCTTTTTATATTTTATTACTTGCAGTTTGATAAAATCAGATTACTAATTCTCTATTTTTGTGTTTTTTGTAGATGAATAGACACTTGAAGGTGCAGAAACCAAAGGTGCGGGTCAAAAGGGAAAGCAATGAGGTAAGAATCCAAAACAAACACTCTAAGAAAGTTCATAATGCTAAAATCTTGGAAAGTTTAGAGGAAGAGGAAGTTTTGTATGATCACTTTCTTAAAATTGTGAATGCATATAAAAGAAAATTTCCTTCCCTTAATTGATTTTACATTTTAAGTTTCTTAGGAGCATTTTGGCAAATTTGTAAAGAAATTTCATTTGGCTATCAATTCTTTTTGGTTTTCTTCACTTTGTTTGTTTGCGTTGGACTAACTTTGTTGGAGGAGATGGGGAGGGAATAATCACCACTAGGTGAGTAGCAAAAAAATAAAATCTCAAAAATGTGCCTAGCCTTTTCTAACTTCGAAAAAAAAGGTAGTCTACTTAACAAGCTTGCATTGATCAAATTGTGGCAATTTCATTTATATCTAGTCTAATAGGGCCACCCTATTATTGTCCATTCCAAAAAAGGCATTAGGTATATGCACTCAACTTTTTGAAGTTAATCAAAAAGCCAAAAGTGTTGCATTTGGGTGGTAGAAAGAAAGGGAAGAATTGAACCAAACAATTCAAATTTTAAAGAACCTCCTTGTCAAGAGGTTGAAAATGAACAAACATGTTTGAAGTGCTTGGAACTAAGGAAAGTAATAGGGATATTCTCTTCACTCTTTGAGTGAATCAAATTCCCAAACTTACTTGACAAAGTTTAGTTTTTTCTTTCCATATACATGCTGTTAGTAATAATGAGAGGGGGGGGGGGGGGGGGGGGTGAATCAGTGGCCTCAAAAATTTATCCAATTGAAACTTTAATCCACCAATCAATACTTCTCTAATTATTAAGTCCCAACAAGATGCATGCCATTGAAATACTTGAAACAAATAACTGTCTGTCGGTTTACGTTGTCTGTCCTTATTCTCCTTGATAACCGTTAAGCAGTAAACTATATTTACCGATACTCAGTAAATGTGCAGAGTATACCAGCCAATCCATAAATGCATATGCAGAATGTAAAACACTAAAGTAATAAACCATACACATAACACAAGGATTTTAACGTGGAAACCCTGTTAAGGGAAAAAACCACTGGGACTGGTACCCCAAATTTTCACTCTTCTGAAGTGAGCCCTGTTAGGAGCCAACCCTGTTAAAGGTTACAAACACACTATTAAGTGCGACCTTGTTAGAGGGTTTTCAATACATAGGTTGTCACTAAGTATCTGGCATCTACGCTACCATCCTTGAATTAGTCTCATGACTGTCAATAGGCTTTATGCAAATCTTACTACCATCCTTGAATCAACCTCCTTCTTAGACTGTCAATAGGCTTTAGCTAAGACCAGTGATACTATCATGAGTCAACCTTCTGGTAATTTGTTAGGATATAACTCAATTACAAAAGACTGTTAAGTCCTGCTCTGTTAAGAGACTTATTGCTTCAATGGTTAAACTGAAACAAAATGACCTATTCCTAATGCAAATGAATTGCATATTTTTAGGTCTATTTACTTACAATATCTCTCTGATTAATGTAACACTACAATTCCTTTGTACTTAACTCTTTCTTCTCTCTGATGCTGTGCTTCTCTACTCGTCGGTGTCTGCAGAATTCTTTAGCTCTTCCTTAGCTTGATTGATCAGGACTGCATGAAGTTAATCCTTCATCAATTTCTCTTCAGCATCTTCTCTCAGTTCACTCCCCCATGTATTTGATTGCTTATCAAACACACTTAGAATGAATTATGCTTGTCTCTTAAATAGACATGATTTTCCTTAATTCTAGGTTCTTGATTCTTGATTCTTGATTTTTGGCGTGAAAAACAATCCAACCAAATTGATTTATGGCTTTAACTCTTGATTTATCTTGTAGTTATCTTCTTGCCAACTGTACAAATCACTTACTTAACTGTGGTCAAATAAAACAAATAAAACAATAGTTAAGTCTATCCTTTAGCTCTGCCAGCTAGATATTTTGTCATTTTTTGATCTCTTTGTTCCGTCGGTCAATTCTACAGTTCATCGCTAGTGACAACTGCCAACTCTGTCGGTGTCACTTCAGTTAGCTTCAGGATCTCCGTCCGTCAGGAAACACTATTTTTAGCTCGTTAGGCATCACATGATTCTACTTCGTTGGGCAACACTGTCTTCTGCTTGTTGGGCATCACTATGACTTTTATCTCTGTCTTTACCAATGGTGTGCACTCCGCTGGTGTAGTCTGTCACTTAGTGAATACTAGACTTTTATGCATTGCTGAAAGCATAACCTTTATTCCATTGGTTCTCTGAAGTCTTTGGCATGACCATACAAATGATATCAAGTTGACATCAATGAAAATACAAACCATTAACTGATTTAATGTCTTGCATCATCTTCAACTTAATATAGTCAATCATTTAATCAGTTACATGTCATCAATCTCTCCCTTTGGTATTGATGGAAACATGCTATATTATCATACTGTATTATTGCTATTATAATATGAAATAAAATTGTTGAGATTTATCAAATTACCAAACAGTTTTCTTTGATAACCGATAAAATGTCTGACCGCTGGTAAGCTCTGTGTAAGCTTAGATTTGATTCTTGCAGCTTTTCCATTTCTTCTTCTGATGTGTTGTGACCTCTGTTGGTGTCAATTTTCTCTTTAACTGTTCTGCATCTTTGATGTCACTGTCTTGTATTTGTAACTTTTATACAAATACTCTCCCTTTGGATGTGATCTCTCCCTGTTTGGAGTAATCTGATAATGAATAGTTTCTGATGATAATATGGAAACTGGATGTGATCTCTCCCTGTTTGGAGTAATCTAATAATGAATAGTTTTTGATGATAATATGGAAACATTATCTCCCTTTGACAACAATGGAAAACAAATATTTTACAAATATCTGACATTCAGTCAACCAATTTCTTCTTTCCATAATATATTCCTTGAATTTCCCTTATCCATTATCAATATAACAATTTTCTCTAGTGCTTGGTTCTGATATATACCTTTTCGTATATAGATGTAGCTTTGAAGTTCAACTTCTGTTTGCATCAATCATGATTGATATTCTGATAATATATGGTTGATGCAGCCTTCAATCCTTTTACTGACTGTTAGACATGGGTTTGACCCCTAGTCTCTTTCTCAGATATTCAAATGTATCTTTGGGCAGTGGCTTGGTGAAGATATCAGCCAATTTTTCTTTTGATTGCACATATTCAAGTGTCATCTCTTTTTCTTGAACTTGTTCTCTCAAATAATGATACTTGATGGCAATGTGTTTAGTCTTCGTATGCATGACTGGATTCTTGGAAATATTTATTGCACTGGTGTTATCACAATAAATAATCATTGGTTCTTTGATCTTCATATGCATCCCTTCCAGAAATTGTTTGATCCATGCAATGTTTGAGTAGTTTACAGCAGCAACAACATATTCTGCTTCTGTAGTGGACTGAGAGATGCATCCTTGCTTCTTGCTAATCCATGTGACAAGTCTGTCACCCATAAAGAATTCTCCTCCAGTTATGCTCTTCTGGTCATCAAGATTTCCAGCCCAATCAGCGTCAGTAAATACTTTTAGTTCAAATTTTCCTTCTCTTCTATACCATAAGCCAAATTCCTCAGTATTCTTCAGATATCTTAGAATTCTTTTCATAGCAATTATATGTGATTCCCTGGGGTTAGCAAAAAATCTAGCAACAATTCCTACTGCATGTTCAATATCTGGTCTAGTGTGTACAACATACATGAGTTTTCCTATCATGGATCTGTATAGTGTCTGATTTACCTCTGTTGTTTTGTCTTCCTTTGTTAATTTGCATCCAGTAGCCATCGGTGTTCCAACAGGTTTGGAATCTTCTATCTTGAATATTTTTAGAACTTCTTTGATGTATTTGGACTGAGTAATGAAAATACCTTCACTTTGTTGAATGATCTATAGGCCAAGAAAGAACTTGATCTCTCCAAACATAGACATCTCAAATTCCT
>MU225421.1:222471-237826 GCA_018584345.1 Thuja plicata
CGTTCATTTCATCCCCAATTCCTATATAATAAACCCTTCATAACCATTTGAAGGATCCAGGATTTCAAGCTCTCGTGCGCCATTACTATGTCAGTTTGGTTCTAGCATTCAAGCCATCTTGCGATCATACACTCATTTCAATTAGCAAATTCTCAACACTTCTCAAGTCACATACGCTGCCCACACCAATATTGAGCATCAAGAACATCATTTCAGAAGGAGTAGAGAGAGACAATAGAAGCTTCAAGCGCTTCAGGGTTTTCATTTATTTGTTTTCCTTTCTTGTGCTTGTACATTCTATTGGATACATTTCAAGTTATTCATTTTAGTAGTTCTTGTGTGCTTAATTTGTATCATTTGTCAAACCTTTGCTACTAACCCTTTCCTTTGGAAAGCTTGGGAACCAAGAATCATGAAAAGAGGCCTACATTTTGGTGAACCCGACGTGAAGCAAACAACCCGATTATCTCTTGCAGACAAAAAGTAGAATTGATCAACCATGGCCGTACGGTCTCAAATCTAAAAATCTGTATTTTTTTTGATATCTATGTTATTTCACAATTGCTGGTATTTTGCCATAATCGACAAAATTATGCCGCAATCGACTGGTTTAATACCACAATCGATTGTAGGTTTCCACATTTTTTTCCTGTCATCTTCTGGGTCTCTGTCTTTTCTACAATTTTCCGCAATTGATCCACTGGTACCACAATTAGAAGAATTGTATCGCAATTGACAGATCCAGACCGCAACTAACTGATCTAGACCACAATTGATTGTGCTTTATCGCAAGTGAAAGTGTTTTGCTACAATTGATATTTCTAGGCCATAATCGACTATTATTTACCGCAATTGCTTGTGTATTACCAAAATTGCCTGCAAAATTGCACCTCAGGGCCAAAATTCTTTATCTTGCAATCTAAAGATCTGATACTTTCTTTATTTTTCTACAAGACGATGAGTTCCCACAAACAGGAAGGGTAAGTTATTGGTAAGTATCATTCATTGTTTCAAAGTTACATATACTCTCATTTTGCAAAAGATCCTTTTTGATACTAACCTGTTTAAGTAAACAAAACTAAAGGGAATTCACTTGTCAATTTGGGTTTAAAAAGAATAGTGTTTGTCAAACATCCCACATTTCACACTTCAGATTTGGGCTTAAAATTGACGTGGGGGCTAAAATTGAACAAGGCAAAAAATTTCTCAAATTGGTGCATTAAAATTGAACAAGCAATCAACACCTACTTTTGGGCTTAAAATTGAACACTTGTGCTTGTATGGTGGTGTAGCTTAGTTCACATTTCAAACTTTTGGAGTTTAATCGATTTACCTTGTGTCTTGAGTTTTGGGTGCACTTGCACAAACTGTTAGATTAGAAACCTTTATACTTTTTAGAAAGGCCTATCCGGGGAATGTGCTTCTTCCTCAGAGAACGACCTTAAACTGGTAATCCTTTCGATCGGTATATAAACAAGGTGCAAACCAAAGTTCCATCTTATCTAGCCAAGCTCAGGCGAGGTGTGTTGGTAATAGTCTGGATTGGGTGAATATCCCTAAGGAGCTAGCGTGATCAACTAGGCTCTTAAGTGAGTCATACATGTACAAACCGATTGGAGAGACACCACAGACTCTTACTACAATCTTGATTAATTAGAGGCCAACCCGTTTTACCTCCGAACAAGTACCTTATTATAGTGCAAGGGGTTGCAAAATTTCCCCCCAAGAACCCCAACATATGTGTCCCATGGTATTTGTGTAGTGAAAGAGATCTTCACTCCACGACAATAATACATATAAACGACAAAAACACGGGCACCTATGTCGTGGACCTTCATGTCCTAGTAGTGTGACAATTGTTGTGTGAGCTAACAGACATTCAAGCATTGGGCCTATAACATTGTATTCTGAAGCCATTGACCTAGATTAATTTGACTATTCATTGTTGAGACCTCGTGATAAACTTGCAACTTGAAAAAGTTGTAGAACATACACATTATCAGTCTTCATTCTTCAAAACACAGTGTCTGTCGTGCTTGTTTCTTTGATCAGTTTCTAAAAATGCAAAACAAAACATCCAAACTGTCAAAAATGAGTCAAACATGTTAAAGTCTAGGGTTGTCAACGTCAACTGTCTTGCAAATCAGAAGCATCATTCCAAAAATATCAAAATTGTCAAGCAATGATACCCATCTTTTAGTATTTTTTGAGACTATTTTTCATTTACCACAATTGCCCACATTGTGCCGCAATTGAAGGAAGTCTGCCACAGTTAACTTGTTTATTGCCACAATCATCTTATTTATTACCGCAATCAGTGACAAACTACCACAATTGACCATTTACTTTACTGCAATCAGTGGAGTTGTACTGTAATTGACCAGAGATACTTTATTCTTGTTTTGACCTAAAAAACTTGAAAGAACTTTTCATTTGGTGTCCAAAACTAGTGTCTATCCCAGGAAAATGCGAAGAACATTGTGTGAATCTCTAAACATTAAAGATCATCCCTTCTCTGAAAAGCATGATTATTGTCTCAAACATTGTTAGTTTGAAAGCTCATACTCGAAATACCTTGATCTCATCATATCAAACATCATCATCTTTATCAAAGTGACTTTGTCCAAAGAAAAGGTTGACAAATCTTATCTTCTTACATCATCACCACTTTGAGATCAAGATATATCAAAATCTGTCCTTAGAATTACCCTTGTCCAAAACATAACTCGGACTTCCTTAGAAAGGATTTTTCTTCCTTGTTTGCTTTATATCACTTGTTTTAGTTACAAAACCTTGACCGCACTATGTCTCAAACACCTCATGGAGGGACTTACACAAGGTCTTTGACTAGAACACAACCTGATGAGTCATATATCAACCGATTCCTTGCTTGCAAAATAGAGCAAGAGAATGATCCTTTTGTAAACACTAGTTCTACTCTGTTCATTGAACAACCCCATGGGGCAGCTCATTTCCCAAATGTCACAGAAGAGGAACTAGAGGATATAGAGCAAGATGCTTATTCCACACAAGTAGTTGATGCTGTTGTAGAGAGGAATCCCAAATGCTTCTTAGCCATGCTGATAAAGAAGGGAGTCAAACTCCCTACTGAATTCAGTGTATCAACCATATGGCTTGAAAACCCTCTCGCAGGTCAAAAGACTACTCAACCTCCTCAAATACTACCTGTTGTCTCTCAAATCTTCCCACCATTGGTATTACCCACATTGACATAGACGATACCTAGTCAAACCAATGACACGAACGAGGCCAACACATCTTCCACTCAAAACATGACAGGCTCACAATTGAGCACACCTTTGGTTACTAGTATGCTCCCACCTTCAGTCACATAGCTAGGGCAATCAAGCTCTCAAGCTACATAGAACACCAACTGTTCTAAAACTATGTGGCTACTACAGTCAATTCATACTAGTCTTGGGATCAACACTTCATGCCCCCAGGGATCCATCTTTGTAGGTACAACTTACAGTCAATGCCCACCCAAGGATACACCTTTGCCCATTCTAATATTAATTTAACCTCTGCAACAGCAACCCCAGTTTCAATTGCCTCAAATCCAACCTCCGCAATAGCAACCTTAGCTTCAGTTGCCTCAAATCCAACCCTAGCAACAACAACCCCTACTTCAGTTGCCTCAAAACCAACCCCCACAACAACAACCCCAGATTCAGTTGCCTCAATTCCAACCTCAACAACAACAACCCCAGCTTCAAACCCAACCTTAGTAGCTACAACATCAACCCCAGTAGTATCAACCCCAGTTTCAATCACAACAACAAATGCATCAAAACCCACCATGGGCTACTCATGTGCCCCCATTTGCAAATCACTCAGTGGGAAATCAATATCAAGTCCCCAGGATGAAATCCTATGTCCCTACTCAAGGGACATAGAGGCGTAGCCTCATACCCACTGCAACATAGAGGAACGTCCTCACACACCAACCTTAATATCAAATGGACATGTTAATGCAACAGATGCAAAACCTTGAAACCCAAATGATGGATATGAAAAATCAGGGGCAAACTAAATCCTACACCACAGAGGATTTATACCCATACCCCTTTGACCATTCTCTTCACATGTCTCCCTTCCCAAATCACTTCTCGGTACCAAAATTTGACAAATATGGGGTCAATACCAACCCTATTGAGCATATCTGAGAGTTTTTTGCTAGTTGCATCAAAGTCGCCCATGATGAGACATATTTAATGCAAATTTTCCAACAAAGCTTGGCTGGACTAGCAATGGAATGGTTCTCACATTTACCTCATGGAATTCAGTCTTCGGGTAAACTGGCTGAAAAGTTCATAGCTCACTTCCATCATAACATCGAGCGCAAGGTCAGCATCAAGGAATTTTGCGATATCAAATAGAAGGATGGAGAGTCTTTTGTGAAGTTCCTATAGAGATGGAGGAACATGGAAAACCACATAACATATGATGTGCCCAAACAAGACCTAATAGTCATGTTTGTTGACAATCTAATTCCAGACATGTCATTCACAATAGAGTTACAGTTAGCTCCAAACTTCACACAACTCATCAAACAAGGATTTCATTGTGAGAAGAACTTAGTCAAATGAGGAATCCTTGCAGATCCAACACAAACAAATACAAACAAAAATGCAATGGACAAAGCTAAGTGGTGGAACAAAAACAAAAATGTCACTAGCAATGGTGTCATTGATGTGAAGATAGTCAACTATGCACAACCCAAGGTGTCACTGCAAGGTGCACCTATGGCCAACCAAAAACCCACAGGGCCCACTCAACAAACATACACCCAAAACCAACCTCCCCCTGTATGAGCGGCCGCTGTGTCAAACAGTCAATAATAGAATCAACGCAGACCACAGTTTCAATTTTAGCAATGAGATTTCACACCATTAGGAGAGCCGATAGAATCAGCTTTACACAAATTGATACAATCAAACACTATCACTCTCGTAGAAATTAGGGACTTTGAATAGGATGCAAACAAACCAAGGTGGTATAATGATAAGGACTTCTACGAGTTTCATCGAGTGAAAGAACATAAAACATCTAACTGTTACTGATTGAAACACGCTATCCAAGACTTGATTGACACAGGGGTCATCGATGTGATAAATACCCAAACCAAAGGCACAACTAATCACACTATCTTCAACAATACCTTTCATGATCACAACAAGGGAAAAACCTCCGAGTCTGGTGGACAGGCAAAACAAGTTAACTATACATATGCCAACAGTGATAATGCTATCAATTGCCTCAATCCTTCAGATAGCCATGTGGCTACTATCACTATCAAAGAACAAGGTAAAAAATGTGCTATAACAACGCATCATGCCAAAGTCATCTTGCAAGGAGTACCATCCTCATCTATTGTATCTACCAATCCTAAAGCAAACTCAGATCCATAGCTAAGCATAGTGGATCAACTAAAGCGCACACCTTCCCAGATCTCCATGTTTGACCTATTGCGCCTATCTCCATAGCATAGATTAGCACTTGACAAAGCCCTTCATAACACAGCTGTCCCAAGGGACATAACACCCGAGAGCTTCCAAATGATGGTTAACCATATAGCTGCTAACAAACATGCCACATTCATAGACCGTGATGTGCCGCCGCATAAACCCCTGCATAATGATCCTTTACACTTACTTTTCTAGGTTCATAAAAGCGCTATCCGTAGGTTCCTTGTTGATGGTAGAGCTGGGTTAAACATCTATACTCTAAAGTTAATCAAGCAACTGGTCTATTCAGAATCAAGCATTGATGTCACAAGGAGGATAAATATCAGAGCTTATGATGAAGAGGAAAGGTCCTCTAAAGGTATTATCATTCTACCTATCTGTATCGGTCCAGTGGTAAAAAAAACTCCCTTCCAGATCCTAGACCTTGAGTTTGGATACAACATGCTACTAGGGAGACCTTGGATACATGAAATGCAAGCCGTACCTTCGACATACCATAAATGCATCAAGTTCCCACACCAGGGAGAGGAAATCATCATAGAGGGAGATCCCAATCCTTTCCAATTCTATAATGCTTTCCAAATCAACACTGATAACTAGGCACCCTCAAACCAAGATGCAAGCATCCCATCCTCTTCAGATTCAAATCCCAAGGATGTCACATGGACAACAAGAAAAATAGTCATTAACCAAGATGAAATTATCCCCTCCTCTTCAGATTTAAATCTTAAGGATGTCACACGGAAGGCGGGAAAAATATCTATCACCGACAAAGGCTGTGGTGTGTACAAATATGAAGAGGCTTTCACCATCACGCACATGCCTTAGAGCCTGAGAACTTATGGCATGCCATAACCTATTATTATAATAGAAACTCCATAGCCTGTTCTATTTAGATGTCCGCCCACAACCTTTTCTATATGGGGGGACATAGCGGAAGAAAAGCCATTTGAACAAGATATCAGTACATGGTTATACCAAGACCCACAAGAGAAAATATGACAAACCCTGCCCTTGTCAAACTATGGTAATGGTTATACAATGTTACAAAGATTCAGGTATGATGGTACAACTGGCTTGGGGACAAGAAAACAAGGAACAATGGAATTGTCTCTCCTGCCAACCCAAAGAAACACAAGAGGGTTGGGTTATGGACAACAAAGAACCAGTCCTATGATCCAAGACATCCAAGTCAATTAGGAAAAAATAGAAGAGATGCACCAGGGGCACAACACATAACATGTCTTGATAAGCAACATATTAGCACAGTTGTTGCTCACCAAAGAGTGAACTACACAAACCCGAATAGACCTCCACATAGCAATCAATGATAACAAAGGAAGTGAGACATCTGATGAGAATTCTATTGAGACTAAATCCCACGAGTATGAGTGGAGATCCTTTCACAACTCTGAACCATTGATCCTAGATTATTCCCCTCGATCAGACACTATCATAAACCTAGAATACTTATTTGACCAACTATCCATTGCCGAACAACCCTACATAGATAAGCATGTATTTTATCAAACCTCAAGTGGTGCGTCCACATCATAGTCCAGTTTTGTAGGAACCATATCTGTAGTCCCTTTCAGTGAACCAGAGTCAGACAACCATGAAAGTATCTATCTTGTACACCCAAAGCTAATAGAGTGGGATCAAAAAGGACCCCCTAAATTAGATGTCTTTGAGAATGATGAGGCTATTGCTGATTTCATGGGACTTAGGGAAGGCATTCCATCATGAGACCACAAGGTAGGCTTCTCCTTTCACCTCAACAAAGTGGCATATTTTGGGGAGGCAGCTCCTCTTTCCAGTCCATAAAAGAAAAAATAATAAAAGAATGATAAAATCTAAAACAAGACATATCTTCTAGCGAAAACCTTACTGAGGTGCTAGAAGATGGAAAGAAGGAACTCCTCCCCTTAACAGAGGAAAAATCAGCATTACTAGAAGAAGAAATAGAGGAAGTCAATTTGGGAGATGACAAGAACCCAAAGAACATATACTTGACAAAATCACTCACCCCTGAGGAGAGAGAATAGTTTATCAGCTTCTTTAAAGCAAGGATGATCAATTTTGCATGGTCCTACTTGGATAGGCTAGGGTTAGATCCAAAGCTAGTACTACACCATCTCCTGTTGCTACCAAATGCCAAACCTATCAAGCAGAAGCTGAGAAAGATGCATCCCCATGTTGCATTGCTAGTTAAACCAGTGTTGAAAAAGATCCTGGATGCTAAGTTCATAAGATCTATACCATACACAGAATGGATATCTAACTTGGTACCAGTTACAAAGAATAGTGGTCAGATACAAATTTGCACAGACTTTAGAGATCTCAACATAGCTTGTACCAAGGATGATTTTCCTTTACCAAACATTGACATGATAGTGGATCTAACCGCTAGACATCAAATGCTATCACTCATGGATGACTTTTCTGGGTACAATCAGATAAGGATCACACTAGAGGACCAACACAAAACAAATTTCACATGTCCTTGGGGGACACATTGTTTGAATGTCATGCTGTTTGGTCGAAAGAATATCAGAGCAACATATCAAAGGGCTGTGACAACTATATTTCATGATATCATCCACAAAACAATGGAAGACTATGTGGAAGAAATACTAGCCAAATCAATGCTTCGCAAGGATCATATACAAGTATTAGGACCAATATTTGACAGAATGCAGGAATTCAAGGTCCGTCTAAACCCAAAGAAATGTGCATTCGGTGTCACAACAGGAAAGCTACTAGGGTTCATAGTGTCACATAGAGGCATCAAAGAAGACCCATAGAAAGTCAAAGCAATATTAGACATGCCTCCTCCAATGAATCTGAGGAAACTAAGAGGGTTACAAGGAAGGCTCCAATCAATTAGGCACTTCATAGCTCAACTAGCAGACAAGTGTCACCCATTCCAACATCTACTACACAAACATGTCAAATTCATATGGACCGAGCAATATGAACAAGCATTCAAAATATTCAAGGACTACCTTCTCAAGTCTCCTATATTGGTGCCACCAGTCCAAGGTAGACCATTTCTTTTATATATCTCCGCAACAAAATTAGCATTAGGAGTACTTCTGGCACAATATGATGATGCAGGTAAAGAAAGGGCCATCTACTATCTAAGAAGAACATTGGTAGGATATGAGCTCAACTATACACCAATTGAAAAGTCATGCCTTGTAGTTGTCTTCACTTCCCAGAAGCTGAGACATTATATGTTGAGTCACCAAACAAAGTTGATCGCAAATATTGATCCTTTAAAGTACCTCCTAAGAAAAGCAGTGCTCACCAGAAGACTTGTGAAGTGGGTAATGATCCTAAGTGAGTTTGACATTGAGTACGTAGACAGAAAGGCCATCAAAGAGAAAATGATCATGGATCAACTAGTAGAGGTACCCATTCAGGACCATCAACCTATTACTTTTGAATTTCCTGATGAATCTATTATGACACTACAACCAGCGATCGAGGTATGACAACTATACTTTGATGGGTCATGCACGAACCATGGTGTAGGTGTAGGGATAGTGCTTATCACTCTAGATCATGATACAATTATGAAGTCTTTCAGACTCAACTTCCCCTACACAAACAACATAGCAGAATATGAAGCACTGGTCATTGGTCTGAAGATATCAATTCAATGGAGAATCAAGCACCTTAAGGTATTTGGAGACTCACAGTTGGTCATAAGTCAAGTCAAAAATGATTATATGACCAAATATGAGAAGCTCATACCATATAAAGCATAGATGGAAACACTACGCACCAAGTTCCATTACATCTTCTTCAAGAAAGTCCCACGAGCACAGAATAAAGCTGCAGATGTGATGGCTACCACAACATCATTGATTGATATGCCAGGAAATGAAACAAGATTCCAGTTTCTAGTAGAGAAAATCTTGGTGCCATCACATAAAGCATATATCACAGAATCAACATGCGTCCTTGTTGGTCCTAAAAACCCATGGTACCAAGATGTCTATAACTACCTCCAAAACAATGTCTTACCTCCCAACTTGTCTAGGAACTAGAGAAAGCCCCTCATCCGCCAAGCCTCTAGGTATACCATCCTCTCAACTACTTTATATAGACGAAGTCTAGATGGAACACTACTATGATGTCTCACTTCCATGGAATCTCAGAAAGCTTTGTATGAGGTACATGAAGGAATATGTGGAACCCACAGAGGTGGCAACATCTTAGCTAAGGAGATCATCCACATGGGATACTATTGGCCCACAATAGAAAAAGATGCACACAAACATGTACAAAGGTGTAGAAAGTGTCAGATTCATGGAGACCTCATCCATGGACCAGCCTAGGAACTAAATCCTATCACATCACCATTGCCATTTTCCATGTGGGGATTTGACCTAGTGGGAAAAATTACACCTTCTTCAGCAAATGGACACAAATACATAAGAGCAGCAACAAAGTACTTCACCAAGTGGGTGGAAGCAATTCCCCTCACTTACATAACTTGAAAAAAAATAGAAATGTTCATACTTAACCACATTATCTGTCGATATGGGATCCCTCAAACTATCTTGACAGATCATGGTACACCTTTCCAAAATAAGGATGTTGAAGAGCTATGTGAATAGTTCCATATCAAGCAAGGGTTTTCCTCATTTTATTATCCTCAAGGGAACAACCAAGCCGAAGCTAAAAATAAGACAATCTTGAAAATCTTGAAGAAAACAGTGAATGAATCAAGGCGAGACTGACATTTACAGCTTAGTCCTGCATTATGGGCATACAGAACTAGTGTAAGAACACCTACATGAGCCACTTCTTTCTCCCTAGTCTATGGATCAGAGGTGGTATTACCCCTCAAAGTGGAAATCCCATCCCTAAGGATATCTTTGAAGAACCTGATTACAGATGAGGACTATAGAGTAGCAAGGCTCAGTGAACTGGAGTCACTAGATGAAAGAAGACATCATGCCTTCAACCACTTACAAAGCTATCAGAATCACCTTAGAAGAAACTATCACAAGAAGGTAAAGCCACAAACATTTGAGGTAGGAGACCTTGTCCTCATGGAAAATCAAAAGAACCAAGAAGAAAGAGTCAAACCTAGAAAGTTTGAGCCTAACTAGATAGGCCCATTTGTCATTATCAGCTCTACGTAGAGTGGGGCATTCATACTGGTGACACCAAAAGGAGATTAGATCCTTGGATAAATCAAAAACATGCACCTCAAGAGGTTCTACCCTTGAGGTCTCTATGGTTAAGAAACCTATCTACATATCCAAAAAATACCAAAAAAAACAAAAAAATACAAAAGTTACCTTGGTGAAAACCTAGCAATCAGGCGCCTTGGCAACAAATAAAAAATAAAAAAAGAAAAAAAGTAAAGAGAAATAAAATCGCTCTCTCAGTGAAAACCTGGCAATCAGGCGCTATTGAGTAGGTACCTTGGTGAAAACCTGGCAAATAGGCACCAAGTATTCAAATCTTGCTTCACCATCAATGAACTCCAAAAATCTTGAGCACACTCCCCTCTGAGCACCAAGCACTTACCCATGGTTAATACTAGTCCAATAGACTAGGGGGCGATTCTAAATGTCCTGAAAAAATCCAAAAAAATTGGAAAGCACATCAAAATCCTAAAAAGATCAAAATGTTCTGAGAAAATCAATCTTCATAAAAAACATTCAAAAAGTTGCAAAATCCCAAGCAATAAAACCAACTCAGTTATCAAGAGAGTAAAGGGTGATCATGCCCAGTCAATCAATGTCACAATCATGAGCTTTGCGAACCAACATGGGGCCCATCTGACATAGCTTTATCAATCTATCAAATCAATCAGCAAGCAACTAGCGACCAAGCCAATCTATCAATTGTCACAATCATGAGCTTTGCGAAATAGCATGGGGCCTATTTGACACAGCTTGATCAGCTGCCAACATGATCACAATCAATTAATCAAATCATATCAATCATCTTACACAGTGACGGATACGCTCAAACTAGACAGGTCAGTCTTATATGAGTAATCAATTATTGAAACTAGATGCACTCAAGCAATCAAGCCAATCAAGCCTATCCAAAGAGTTGAGTCAATCAAGAGAATCCAACTGCATCGAGGAACCATCCAAAAATGTTGACTAGGTCAGTCAGTCAGTCAGATGTCAGTCTATATTTTGTGGTTATGTTCTTACGGTACTCCATGATCCACCATGTGAGCAGAGTAGCTATGATAGATCATGACTTATTTTCTTTGATTGCTGTCTGTTGAATGTTCACTTTGATTTTAGGGCCATGATGATTTAGGATAAATGTGGTAGGCACTGTCACTTATCTGGTAGCCACGTAGTTCCACAATCTGAGCTTAACACTGGGAAATAATTGGACATTCCTTCTCTTTTATTTTCTTGTTTGGTTTATAGAATCAAGATCTCGCAACGCTATTCAGGTGGACTCTGAGTGTTTTGGAGTTCTATCTTGTTTTCTATGGTCTTTCCCTTTATGTTGCAAACAAGAGCTCATAATGCTATCCAGATGGACTCTAGGGGCATATGAGTTCTATCTTGTTTTCTTTGGCTTTCCCTTTCAGAAATCAAAAGCTCACGGTGTTATCCAGATGGACTCTGGGTGCATAGGATTTCTATCTTGGTTTCTTTGTTTCAATTTTTTTATTTAGAATACAAAGTGGTATCTAGATGGTCAATATATGGCTGCTTTTGGATCTCTTTCTTTTTAAACAGGGAACATAGTTGAACCTAGATGGTCAATATTTGGGTGCACTACGTTCTCTTTCTATTCAATCTCTCTACTCCTTCCGCTTATCAAGAGGCCGTGGCAGTATCCAGGTGGTATGTGATCTGGATAGATTGGACTCTCTTCAGAATTTTAGAAAATACAAAAAAAAGATGCAATGATGACAAATATTGGAAATAGGGGCAGCGACTTGGGACACTCATCCTTTCTATCAATTCATATCTATCAAAAAAGCAAAAAAAATCCTTTCTATCATTCCATTCTATTATATCAATCTCAGAGAGCATCTATCCAAGATAACTTATTTCTAATTAACACATGCATTACTCAAATATTTTGTGCATAATAGATTGCATTCATTCCATTTAAGTGCATCAGAAAATGAAAAAAAAACATAGTAGTTGCATACATGGTAAATCATAAATCACATGCATCCATAAGCATCTCATATAAACATGCATTTCATTTCCACCATCCTGCATATACATGTCAGTATCATAGATAAAGTAAATCATCCATCTATGATTCTGCATAATAGAATCATATTTCATATACATATCATCATCTAAAACCACCAAATCATGTAGAATCATACATATAGCAAGTAAACCGATGCATATCATATCAGATCACTAGCTTCATCTCATATAAATCAAACTATCTAAGTACAATGAATGTTTGCAAGTCTAAATAAAAGAAGGTAATCAACATATATATCAATAAATATCAGTGTGTTGGGATACAAAAAAATGGATACTACTCAGAGTATATCAAATGACATCACTACAAAAATGGTACATGATACATAAGGGGATCAACATGTGCTACCCCCACCCTCACCAGGAGGTGGAAGAGGGGGTGGCATATCAAAAGCTGGTCTCTGGGATGAACTAGGAGCTCCAATATAGCTTCTCTATGATTGCTGGGCCCTGCTCAATCTTTGGGAAGCTGTGTAATTAGGCACCCTCTTCTCTGCAGAAAATGCACCCTCATAATGGTGCCTCCAGTACTCAATCTCTCTCTAGGAATCAAACCTAGATCTATAGTATCGGTCAAGGACATCTCGATGAGAAGAATCCTATACACTGTCAATAAATGACTGAACCTCTGCTCGAGCCTGTCGCTCTCTAGACTTGGCTGCTGTAACTTGGGCCTCCAATGCTGTAGCACAAGAATCAACAGAAGAAAGCCTGACCTATAGATCCTGTACCTACTGCATAAGCCACTCCAGCTTTGAGGGATCATCCTCCATACCACCCATGGATACATCCATATATCCCTCCTCAGCCCTGTCCCCCAATCCATCACCATCACTATCTGACCTCTCACCCGTACTGCTGCTAGTACTGCCACTATCAGTCAAGGAACCAGTCTCTGTACTCTGCTCATCTAGAGCCTCCACATCTATATCCCCAATCTCAACATCCACATCCTCAATCACTACCCTGTCCTCCTCTCTTGGAACCAAAACAACACCCATCCACTGACAAACTCTCTGCACCAACTGCGGTGCCTCCTCCTCCATCACCTCCTCATCCTCTAGGATAGTGCTCAAACCAAACCTAGTAGTAATGATCGACCACCACTCCATCCACCTTTGGTCCTCACTCCACCACCAAAACCCCCTAGACCAAGATCGTCTCCCCCATCATCTCCCCTCCCCTACAACCATCTCTCCCACTGTCCCATGCACCAGCTTGGCCTCCACCCCTCTCGGCACCATGACCACCACCCCTCCCTCCATCCTGACCTCCTCTCCCTCATCGTACTCACCATGCCCTCCTCATAATAGTCCTAGCCACAGGATGAGAAACATCTGTCAGTGCAACTGGCCGAGCCTACACCGAATGTGCATCATACTGTGGTGTGGTGCCTGCAAAAGATCAAATTTAAGTATCAGTACCACAATAGAGGAAGACAAGGGTATAACAAAGGAGATAACCAAGTATCAGGAAGATGGTTCTAAAAAGGCGATTGCGGTAATAAAACCTACAAAAGTGGTACACTTATGTGATTGCAAAACATTCCAATCAAATGTGGCACATAAACATCAATTGTAGCATACAAACTACTCAAGTGCGACACACTTATCATTTGCGCCACTAAGCCTGCAATTGTAGCATTTAAACCTCAATTGCAACAAAACCGTAGTCAATTATGGCACAACAGGCAAACAAGTAGAAAAGTACAAATTTTTAAAGCAATAAATGAAGGCATTAATGACAGAAAGTGATAAAAATCACCAGATGTTCTACACTAGCTGGTCTCTGATAGGTCTGGACTCGGTTGGATACGTGTGTCACACCAGGAAGGCCCACCATCGCAAAAAATAGAAGAAAAAAGTAGAGAAAACTAAAGCAAAACTCACCAAGATATCAAGAGCTCCAAGATCATAAGATGACAAATGAATGGTCCTCTTGGCTACTTATAGCCAGGGGTTTTAGAAACCCTAATTTCATAAGGAGGTCCAATTTTTTCTGCCCGGTCCCCAGAAACTTCCACACTCAATATCAGGGGCATACAAGACATTTTTCAAATCAATCAGCTACCCAGATTAAAAAATTGCGGTTTCAACAAATTAACGCTCATATTGCGACTTTCACTCAAATTTATTGAGGGGGCATAAATACACCTACTATCGCCTAGGCAAGCTGGGGCAGAATCAAAATCAAAGAATCTTTGACACACTACGACAAGTCACATCGCATCAAAGAGGGGCAAATGTAGACACCGAAAAATGGACAAGCTTGCGACTTTACATTAAAAACACTAATTTTCATTTATTAATTAATGGTTTTTTAATCGTTAATTAATCATCTATTTTCTTCTAAATTCATTCCCCAAATCATCTAATCAAATTCCCCAAATTAATTAAATAATTAATTTTATTTAATTAATTAACCTTAATTGATTAATTACCATTTATTAATTAATTAAACTCAATTCCCTATAGTTTAAATTCAAATATTTAAACTTACTAATTAAATTATTCCAATTAAATTAATTTAATTTCATTCAATAAAGAAATTCTAAATAAAAAAGAATTCAATTATCTCACATGTTGAAAACTTTAATTAAATAAATGAATTAAATATTCATTTATCTTCAAAGAGATA
>MU225421.1:242155-270436 GCA_018584345.1 Thuja plicata
CTCTCCACCCACATTCCCCACTCCCATCGCACAACCACTCTTTCTTTAGCCACCCACTGCTCCTCCCAACCCCCGCGTGTTGCAGACAAGCTTCTCCATCCTCCCTAAGATCTAGCGCAACCCCCAGCCTCTATTGCACAATCCCTTCCCTGACCACCCACAACACTAACATGCTTCAATAATAATTTGGGTGCGGGTTTCATCCACTAAGGATCTCTTTGACCAACCATAACCACGCACAGAGAGAGAACATATCATGTAATCTTGTCTTTGGCTATCATTTTGCATTAGATCTGCTCTATCCTAAAAAAAACCTCTAGAAAGGATGTTAATACTTTCATCCAATCAAACAGTGAGTTTTTAAGGGTAGTAAGGAAGGCCCACATTCATGTGTCATGCTCCTCTATTTTGTGGGAT
Organism: Thuja plicata; assembly: GCA_018584345.1. Classification (NCBI taxonomy): domain Eukaryota; kingdom Viridiplantae; phylum Streptophyta; class Pinopsida; order Cupressales; family Cupressaceae; genus Thuja; species Thuja plicata. The sequence goes on from MU225421.1 coordinate 242,573, forward strand.
ACTCCACCTACCCTACGCATTCTCTCCTCCCACCCACCCAGCTCCCTCCGCCTCTCGTCCCTTCCCTCACGCAACCCAAACTCACCTCACTCACCAACTGCACACCCACCAAGATAAGGAAGTTGAGGGATGAAAGAGATGCAACACTACCAATATCGAGGTAGTAAGTGTTACCAGGTCACACCGAAAATACGTAAGGTGAGAACTGCATGTTTGTAGCATTGCACAACTTTCTCATTGCTGAGCAGTTGTACTGCCCTTAACCCTCTATCAGTAGTGAATGATCAGAAAATATTTTGACTGGTAAATGAAAGGTACATGCTGTATCTGAGGCTCCCCAACCTAGACAAAGGGATTGGAAGAGAGGCCCAATTCCTATTCATAAGTGCTCTTGTGCCACCAATCGTTTAATACAGTACTCAGCTCGCCATGGTAGGTAAAGGGTTCTTTGTCCTTGGCATTCACTATTAGTGATCCATAAAACCCTACTGACCACTATAGGCCATCGAAACCACTCCATACCCTTCTACACTGTGCAGCCTCTCCACCACCTCATCCCTCCAAACAGGCCAACCATAGACCACCATGTGGCACTCAAGCCACACAGACCGCCAACTCAGCGCCCAATTAGCAGAAGGTTTTTTTTTTGCACACAGGAAAAAATCATGAGCCTAAATTTGATGGCCATATGACCATCATTTTACAAGGTTATTCAATTTCTATGATGGTCACCAAGAAGTCAAATTTAATCACGTAGGTGGATGACGTCATCAGACACCCTTTAAAATCCATAAGAAGGCACTTTCATGGAAACAAGCATAACTTTTGCATACAAGCTCCGTTTTGGACAATTTGAAAAGTGCCAGAAAGATGACTCAGAGGCCTCTTTAGATTTACAAAAAAATTCCTCATATTCATCATAAAAATTAGGTACAATTGTTTAAAGTCACCCCTTATTTTCACACTAATCTAATCAAATCAAAATGCAATCTTGAATGCACAAGGAATTGAACAAGAAAATTGCACATCTCATTTTGGGTTTAAAACTGAACAAGTAATCAAACATTTCATTTTGGATCCTAAAACTGAACAAGAAAATTGCACATCTCATTTTGGGTTTAAAACTGAACAAGTAATCAAACATTTTATTTTGGATCCTAAAACTAAACAAAGCTATCACACCTCTTAATTTGGGTTCTAAAACTGAACAATCAAACAAACACAATCTTGAATGCAATAAAGGCAAACAAACAAATCAATTAAAACACTTCAAATTTGGGTTTAAAAATTGAACAAGGCAATCACACATTTCCTTTCAAGTGCACTAAAATCAAGCAAAAATCAATCTTGAATGCCTTAAAGGAAATGACTAATCAATCAAAACACCAATCTTAAATGCATAAATTTGCAACTGAACAAGCCATCACACATCTCTTTTTGGGTTAAAAAAAAAACCTGAACAACTCAAGCAAACTCAATGTTGAATGCATAAGGACAATTGAACAAGAAAAATACATTTCAATTTAGTGTTCATAAAATGAACAAACTTGCGAGTTAGTTTTTGTAATTAGATCAAAACACATTGCCTAACTTATCAGAAATTAATCATGTGTCTTGTGTCTTTGGTGCACTTCCATGAATATTTGTAGAGCACAACCTCACTTCACACACTATCCTCTCCCACTGGCTTTCATGGTCATTGGTACAAGAGAAAGGTGATTGTGACCATTCAAACTTTTCAAATTTTCTTAGTGGGACCTATCTAGAAGAAACATGAGTCCTTCTAGAGAACGACCCCAAAATGGTAAATCCTTTGGCCGATATAGAGATAAGGTGGACCCAAAGGTCTATCTATATCCTTTCAAGCTCGAGCGGGTCATGTTTGATGGTAGTCCATACAGGGTGAACTCCCCAACATATTTGTATGGTCAAACAAGGATCTTAAGTGAGTCACGCCGTACAAACCGATTGGGAGGACTCCACGAAGTCACTAGCAACTGATAAACTAGCAACCTACCCGTTTCACCTTTGTAAGCTTGATAATTGACTAGGAAAGGAAGATAGTAACTTCCACAACAAACTTGCACATTCATGACACCTTGAGCATTTGGAGTAAGATAATATGACATCATGATTGGAGCCACATGCTTGGTGATGGTTGTATTCTGATTAGCTCTCATGTGTGTGCCTACGTATGCAAGAAAAGGTTTTCAAGCTAACCAAATCCTTAGGTATAATTTCTTGTGTGTGCATGTGACATTACAAACCTTGTGCAAAACAAATCTTGAACATACACAATCTGAAGTTTTTTAAGTCTTTTTTCCAAAGAGATCAACATTTGTATGCTTTTCGCAACGTTGCTTTGCCTCTTGCACGACTGTTTGCTCAAAATCCCCAAGATCATCACTTGTTACAAAAAGAATCCAAGGCACACTTGTTGTAGTCATTTCCTCATCCTAAACAGTATCAGATTGAGCTCATGTCCTATTCAATCAAACACAAGAAAGTGAAGACTCATTTGCCTCCTATATATAGAGAACATAAGAACACAATCAGAGAGGCTAAGAAATATCATCATATCATTGATTCCATTGAGAAAGAAAACCATAAGCGTGAAGAATAAAAAAAGGTCCAATAAAACTACATGGTTGTTTTCTTTATGTAATAATTCCACACAAATAGTGCTTTCATTCACTTTGAGCAGTATGAAAATCTGACATATCATCAAGTTGTTCATGCAAATATACATCCTTGAGATCGCACAATATGAATCACTGCACCATCACAAATTCCTCCTCTTCTTAGATCACGTAGCATGCATTTTAGGACTTCCTTAGTTGTCATCCTTAGAAGCACATCACACACATCCAAGCATAATCCAATCATAATCTGATCCCATCATAATCCAATCCCAGTCAATCCTAAATCAAACCCTCTCACCATCATTCCAACATCATCCTACAGTGTATCCCATACTTGGTGTCACATCCTTTTTAGAGTTTCTCAACCTAAATCTTTAATCAAACCCATATCTTAAATGTCCTTAGGCTAAGCATTGTCCAAGGATAATCCACTTTGTCATTTTAAACTCATCACCTTGAGCAAAAGATCGGTTCACATTGATAGAGGATCTCATCTGCCGAAGACCACAAGTTTGTCCTAGGTAGACCAATCATCATCCACTTGATCTCGCATTAGGGAAAGTAAACCTTTATCTATTTTGGCACAAAGTCATCCTTTATCCTTAAGAATCATCCTCACCATCATAGACAACATCATTCTAGCTCCTAGTCATAGCATCGCTGTCCTTAGTTTCTTAGGAGAATCCTTGCATTGTATCTTTTCCATCCCCCATCCTCTTTCCATCTTCTTCAGAGTCAGTCCTTCTTCCTAATTTGAGCTTGAGTCTTCCATCTATCTCTGTCATTCCTCCCTATTCAACTCATTCAAAAAACATCTAGTCACACATCTATTATGATGATTTTGGTTGTCACATCTCTTCCTTGTCTTTATCCTATTCCAGTGATGATGAGAGTCTTGTTGATCATGATGCATACTTTGAAAACCTTAGCAAGATCTCCCCAACATCCTATTCTAGTGATGATGAAGGTCTTGTTGATCATGATGCGTATATGGAAAGCCTCAACAAAATTGATCCAAGCATCCTCCAAGCTCCATTCATTCCTCCACACTATCCCATCATGCCGCCATGCATACCCACTAGCACTCCTTATCAGACCTTTGACAAGGGAAATCCTTCTTATCCTCCATCCACATATCCTTCTTATACATCTGTGTCTCCATCTTATCCCATGGAAATATCCCACCCTCCATCTTTTCACAACAACACTACTAGCTACATTCCTAATCCCAATCCACCATCTCATTATCCTCCAATCCATGTTCAAATCCCTCATCCTAGTCCTCCATTTCCTCAAAACCATCACCATGATCCCCATGCTATCACTAATCTACCATCCACTCTATCTTACCCATCTACCCCATCTTATCCCAATCTACCATCTCCAAATCTTACCTACCTTAACCCATATTCCATCCCCCAATCCATCCCTGCTCTCCCATCGGTTAGTCAATCCAGTTTGCAAGTCACCCCCATGCCTACCTATTTGAACTATCTCACCATACCATCTTCCCACCATCTGATACATAAGTCTCCAAGGAGTTTCAAGAGGAAGCCATCAAAAAATCCACTCTTAAAGAGTCACGTTATATTACTCCCCCATGGGAAAACACTAGTGATGAAGCCCTTCCATCTCCCACACCCAACATTCCTCTTCCATCTCCCATACCTATTATTTCCCTTCCAGATCTCATACTTTTTGATCCTCTTCCATCTCCCGCACCTAGTATTTCCCTTCCAAATCTCATAATTTTTTATCCTCTTCCATCTCCTAGCACCATTAAAGTCCCTCCATCTATTTAATCCATAGAATCCTCATCCCCATCTTCTCCTCCTAACACTATCCACACCCCATCCCATGAACCTCACGCATCCACCCTTCTTCTCTCTCTAATAGAATCAACCGTCCCTCCATCCAACCCATTTGAAGAATCTCCCATCCATCCATCCAACTCATTTGAATAATCCATCCATATACCCCTATCAAGCCATCCACACCATTCAAATCATGTCAAGACCTTATCCAAAAGCATGCTGAAGTATCCATTGACTTTAATGAATATTTTATCATTTCATCCACTCCATATCAAGATCCTAACATCCCACTCCATTCATTACATGATCCATTTACTCCAACTCTAGACCCATTATCCTATCTGAGTCAAGATCCAAGCATCCCATCCACTCCACTTCCTAATTCATTTCCCTCCACTCCTCCATCTCAAGATCCTATCCTTCCATCCACTCCATCTCAAAATCCATTACCCCATCTGAGTCAATATCCAAGCATCCCATCCCCTCCCCTTCATCCTCCATTATCACCTCCAATTCGAACTACCACACCACCATTCCTCCATCACCTTGGTCCACTAACATTCATCTATGGTGATCCACTTAAAACAAAAGAAATCAGTTACATCTCCACCATTTTCCATCCACCTGATAATGGACTCACATCTTGTTCCTTCACTGAAAAGTATCCTACCATGACTCAAATGCTAAAAATATGCAATTACCAAGGTAAAGACGCACACCTAAATGAGAAAGGTACTCTAGAGCCTATTCATGTTAAAATATATCCAAAATCTTGTGGTATTGGCTATACACCTCAGGATCCTTCATCCAAAACTGTTGGTACAACTAATACAAAATTCAAGAGTGCTTTCAAACCATCCATCCAATCTTCCTATCGTCCCTTTAAATCATATAACACCATCCCCCCTCCTCCATCCTTGAAACCCAAGAACACCTACCATATTCCTTGTTCATCCTCTCAATCCATTTTGGGCCCCTATGTCCCAAAAACTCATCCCACATCTTATCCCACTCCTTCCTTCATCCATCAATCCCCTATAAAAAATCCCACCACTTACATTCACAATCAAGATAAAAAAATGCACATACCCATGCACCCCCTCCACCATACTACCTCCACCACTCCATCCATATTTCCTCCATCTCATGCAAGTTCTCATATCTCTTCCAATGTTACTCACTGTAATTTGGATGCTAAATCACCAATGCATAAAGCTATAGATCCATAATCTAAAGATTTTCATGTCCACTTCAAATGACATACTCTAGAAAAAGAAAATCCTATCAAAGAATGCACTACATCCCATAGGCCACAAACACCCACCAAAGAAAAAGAAAAAAATATGTGGATCCCATAGCAAAAAGATGACATACATCTAAATGAAAAATCTATTGTGGCATCCAAGGTTACTAATCCTCTAGCTGAGCATTCCTCTTCTACATCTTCAAAATCTATTTTGGGTCCTTATATCCCCACAACTTCCTACCATGATTCCTACATTGCATCCATAGGTACCATCCACTTTACATTCACTCTTCCCAAATCCCTCGCAACATGTGCCAATGTTGATCCTGAAAGCATCCCCCTAATATCCCACTCAATTTCAAACATTTTCTTTGAATACTTCCAACTATCATATCCCCTATCCCACATATCTCCCCCCACATAACTATCTCATACCTTCATTTTCCTAAGTCACTCATCCCACATAAAGTTGTGCCAACATATCATGATCAACACCAAAAAGCACAAAACCAGAAAAAGCAAAAAAAGAAAAAAATAAACAAGAAAAATAAATAGAAATAGAAATCAATTCGTCCACTGGTGAAAACTTGGAAAAAGTGCCTTGGACAAGTACCATGATGAAAACCTGGTAAACAAGCTTTATGCATAGTCCCTCCATCTAGTTTCTCTTCACACTTGGGGGCAGTTCCTTCTGGCCACCATCCATCTACCATCCATATCATGTCTTGTCCTTTTCACTTCCTCCATGCTCCTCTGGATCTTGATGAGAAATATATAGGCCACCATATCTACATGCTTTCAGAAATCTCTTGATATCCATCTCCCATCTCCTGTCTCTATCCACCTATCCTTTTATCCACCAATCACTCCTTTCATCTATCCTTCTACACTATCTTCCTCCCTTATCCATCCTTCGTCCTATCTTTTATTCAACTCTGTCATCCTCTTGTTATCCTCTCTTCCATCCTATCATACCCCCTTCTAATGCTTCCTCACATGCATGACCTATCTTAAGTGGGGGAATTCTGTTCCTTGGTGACATAATCCTTGGTGACCTTCTCGTATCCACCTGTCATTTCCCAATCCTCCTCTCTTATCCACAATCCTTCAACTATCCATCCATTCCTTTGCTCAAATCCTTCCATCCATCGCTTCCCTCTCCGCATTCCCCAGATTCTCCTCCATCTTCCAATTCCTCCTTTCATATATGCCATCACTTGTCTCTTCCCTTGTCATTGGTATCTAGCTCTAGGATATCCTCATGCACCTAGTGCCACCCATTCCCATCCTAACTCTCCTCGTGACCTACCATCACATATAAATCCTGTCCACATCCTCTAGCCATCCAAAGTCAAGAAACAATCAACCCATCCAAGCATACCCTTAGCCTTGCTACAATATTTGATCACAATCCACTCACCATCATTGGGATGCATCCTTCCCAATCCTTGTATTTTCTTTGGGATTACATTGTTCCCACATCTAGAGCACCCCATCCACTATTCCTCTATCTTGGCCTTTTAACTCAACCGGGGAAACATCATGCATATCTACCTCATCTCATCCATTCTCTCTACGCTTCTTGTGCATTCAGTCTATACATATCTTGTCTATGTCAGTACAGTTTTGAGTCCGGTCTTGCTTGTGCATATCTCATGTCCTTGGTTGGTCTCCTTGCAGAAAGTGATCCAGTTCCATTTCCAAATCCTGTGCTTTAGAAAGTTCCTTTTGATAAAATATCGGTTCAACACTTTGATCTCAACTCATCTTTTGGCCCATCAGATACACACTTAACATCTCCATGGAAATGGGTCCGTGAAGGATGTATCCTTCCTCACATTCACCTAAATCCAAATCATAATAATCTTCATCTGAGTAGGTCCGTGTAGGATGTATCCTTCTTCACGTCTGACCTAAATCCAATCATCATCATTGAAATGGGTCCTTGTAGGACATATCCTTCCTCTTGACTGACCTAAATCCAATCATCATCCTATATCTTTTATCTCTCTAGCAAAAGGTGTCTTATGGTTGAGTTTTTGATCTTGAAATTTGATTTTGGTTCTTAGTTATCATTCATAATTCTTTTCGGTTGTTCTCCTCCTCAAGGTTGCCATGATTATTTATATCATGGTAGGTTATAAATGGATGCACCTGGGATACAAAACTTGATCTTTTTTTTCTTTTCTTCTTGTGAGTTAGTTGGATATGACCCTTGCATGTGTTTAATCTATTTGGGTTCGCATGCTGCACCTGGGAAATATTGTTTCCTTGAGGGGTTTTCCAGTACCATTTCAACCATGGTTCTTTTTGGGACTCATGTGTGATGCTGGGGCAACCCTCGTATGTCTATTATGTTAGTCCTCTGCAACACTAGTGACAAGGCCTCATGTTCCTAGTAGCCTCTAGAATTTCTATATTAAAATAAGTGCTCAACCTACATGGTGGTATTCCCCCTGGAATACTGCTCGCTCAAGCTTCAAGAAAATCCCCCCATCAAATCCCCAACAAAGCAATCCTATCAAAAAACCAACAACAATCCTATTCCTATCCTACCATAAAATCCTCCATCCCACCAATGATCCTACACACACCTAATCCCTCATCCCTGATGCAAACTTGAATCCCACATTGTCTACCATCCTCCTCTTCTTCTTTTTATTTTCCTTTCCTGTCGCTTGTAGCCATCTTTTTGAGACGCCGTCAAGGCTTTGCATTTCTTCCTGCCTCCCTCTCGAGGGGGCATCACCCTAGTAAAATTCTATTCTAATTCTATCCTAATCATCGCTCTGGAGAAACTTTGTTTCCTACATCATGTCTTCATGTCATCTATTATTTTAAACGTCTTCAAAATAGTGTTATTCTAACACTATGTCGAAGATGGAAAAAATAGACACCTAAATCTGATTAACATATCTAATCACATTTAGTTCCTTCTAAAATGTTATCAACTAAGTAATAAAATCACTACCTAATTGATCTATGTTATCCCCTAAGCTTGATTAATTCATTTAATTGGCTATAGTCTGATTAATTATCAAATGGAAACTAATGGCCTAATAGTTAATTAAATCCCATTTCCCCTATTAGATTGAATGAATGTATTTATTCATTTAGTTTAATTCATATTATCCTCTTTTCCTCCACTTGTGATTTAAATAGTTAAATCTATTATATTTAAGCAGATGACTTCATAACCTTAACCCTTAACCTAACCCATCTCAACCACCTAACCCTGAGTTCAAACCCATCCCAACCCCTTCACACATGCTAATCCTTCTTCATTAGCTAATTAACCCCTCCACTTATTCTCTCTCCTCACATTACCATCTCCCTAATCACCTATCTTAAACCCTAACCCTAATCCTAAACTCCTCCTAAGCTTGTCACATTCCTAATCCTTAGATTAGGAATTCAACTCTTTCCCAAAGTCAAACTTCTCAAGCCATATCTTATCCCCTCACCCATGCCTCATTAAGACCCTCATAAATGCCTCATTAATGCTCTTAAACTCCCCATTAATGATTCTTACAGCCTTCATTACTCACCTTATCTCTAAGAGTTTTATCTTATCCCTTTGCACATGGACCAAGGCTTATCTCTAATCTATTATATTTAAGCACATGGCTTCATAACCTTAACCCCTTACCTAACCCATCTCAACCACATAACCCTAATTTAAAACCCATCCCAACCCCTTCACACATGATAATTATTCTTCATTAGATAATTAACCCTAATCAGATAATTAACCCCTCCACTCATTCTTTCTCCTCCCATCACCATCTCCCTAATCACCTATCTTAAACCCTAACCCTAATCCTATACTCCTCCTAAGCTTGTCACATTCCTAATCCTTAGATAAGGAATTTAACTCTTTCACAAAGTCAAACTTATCAAGCCATATCTTATCCCCTCACCCATGCCTCATTAAGACCCTCATAAATTCCTCATCAATGCTCTTACACTCCCCATTAATGCTTATTACAACCCTCATTACGCACCTTATCTCTAAGAGTGTTCTCTTATCCCTTTGCACATGGACCAAAATGGTCACATTCCTCATCCTCTCTCCTTGTGAAACTTGTCACAATGAGAGGTACTTAAAGAAGCACAATCCTTGTGCTCTGTTCTAGGTGAATCTGAGTCCCTCTTCAGGTTTGCATCCTGACCACTTATTGTAAGTCCATTTTCCTATATAAGGAACCTCATTCCTTCACAAATTTATTCCATCTTTCATGCAATGTTATAATGCACTTTTGTATCCACACTTTGAAGCAATAAGCCCCATCTTGAAGCTTGAAGCATATCAAATCTTGAGCACACATCCATAAGCATGGACACATCAGAAGATCAAAAGGGAGTTTGGATCAGTTTTTAGGGAGGTTTGCACTTCCTTAATTTCTTATTGTTTTAAGTTTTATTTTATGTCTAATCATGTATGTAGTCTTGGTCTTTTAGGTTATTAAGTGTTTTAATCTAATTATTATGCTCTATTTATAACTGATTTTCCATAGCTCACAACTGCATCCATATCATATAAAAGTAAATGCATCATAGAAATCATGTAGATCTGCATATAAAGAAATCTCACATCAACATCATCAAAAAACATTATAGAATCAAAGAGCTTTATAAATAAATGTCTATCAAAATGTCTATAAATATCTCTATATCAAGTTACATAAAAAAAATGGTACATCATCCAAGTCGTGATCAAATCATACATATGGTACATTAATACATATCCCGAGGATCAATATCAAAGCTGTATCCAATCAAGACCCAGTAGGGGCACCTGATCCATCACCAGTCCCAACACCTGATCCATCTCCTGTACCTATATCTCTTGGTCCATCTGGACCCCTGTCTGATCTATCTGTGGTCCTAGGAGGAATCTGACTGCTAGATGCACCCTGGCTTATCTGGTCCATCCCACTCATAAATGTTTGCATCATAGCACTCATCTGAGCCACTTGAGCTGACATAGCTAAGAAACCTACATGTAGGCTCTAGATATCCTCCTCCACTCTGCTAGGTGGAGGTGGTTATACTGGACCTGTGGGAACTGAACTAACTTGTGGCTGTATGATAGGAACCTGCTGTAAGGCTACCTGCTATGCCTGAACCTATGCCCCAAATACCTGCCTAGCGTGATCAAGGTGTGGATTCCTGGCATCGCTCTATCTCTGATGTCCCCATGCTATAGTTGGTATGAAAGGAACCACATGTATCTATCTAAGAACATACCCACCACCTCTAGCTCTGACATGACCACCCCACATCCAAGGTCCCATTTGTCCTCTCCCTAAAGCTGGAGGAGCTCTTGGTACCCTAGGAGCTCTCAGAACTCTAGGAGCCCACTGTCATTGCTGTACTCTTCGACCACCTCCACTACCACCTCTACCATCATAATCATCATAAGATGTCTCATCTATATCAAGGATAGGCTTCGTTAGATCTGTGTATCTCATGAATTTATGTCTAGAAAACCTTTCCATGTACTCTGCAGACATCCTTGCATCAGGCACATGCTCTAACATGTCCCAATGAATGAAACCCAACCTATCAATCTGATCATAGGAAAAATCATAATCTACTAGAGATCCCAACATGGACTTCTCTATCTGTACTCGTGCATACAATGCCATACCCTACGACATATCCTGTACCCTACCGTAGTGGCGTAACACTCTCATAAAGTAGAATCTCTCAATCAAAAGAGGTGATTGACCAATTATCCATCAAGGGGAGAACATATAAGGTAACTCATCATTATCCTCTCTCCAACCCTTGCAACCAAGGTAAGGTCTCCATACAACCTGATCAATGTCATCTATCATCCTACGCCAGTACTCAACCTTTCCCAAATGATGCTAGATTATCATACCATAATAAAGGAATGCATACAACAATCCTCAACCCCACACTGGAGTTACAATTGGTCTCATGACTAGGATATTGTGCTCCGAGGTCCATACCTATAATAATATAACTCCTATAAATATGGCTACACTCTCGCGATACACAACCTCGTGTAAATCATGATATAACTATGCCTGAACACATGAGCCCTGATTAAATCTCCAAGGATGTGCAATTAATTCCTCTAGGATTTGTCCCCATCTGAATGCAAATCTGTGACCTCATCTATCAAGAAGAAGTAAACCACCGATCACTACACCTAAAACTATAGGAAAAGTAGAGAATGACGCAAACTGCGCCCATGTAATGGTATCATCCCCTATCTTCAAGTCTTCAAAGACCCATCTACAAGAACTACCATCATATACGTGATCATAATAAACCCTATCTCCTCAGGTAGGGATGTGTAATAATCTATATACATCCTTGGGTGTGATAGTCAAATTGCTGAGGGGTGGGTGGAAAGTATTATGGTAAGAGTGCCAACGCTTTGCCGTAGCTGTGAGTAATCCCCAGTTCATTTGGAACTAAGGCATGTCGAGAAGGAAGTACAAACTGCACTTCTCAATAACGCATGTCTCGGGTCTAGTCAGATCACCTACTAAATCAAGCAACCATGATGGAAGGATCCATACATATAACTTACAGAACCGTGCCTATTTTTTAAATCAAGTGAATCATATCAGTATCTTCATATCAGTTGATCATTTCAAGTCAATCAACAAAAATCAAATCAATCCTTTGCTCTTTTTGAGCGCACCAACCTATTGTTCGTAACTCTAGATCTTGAGAAGGGATCAATATATCAATTATCCTATCAATCAATTTTCTATCCAATGAGATTGACATATCAAACATCCATTTATGTGATCATTCTAATATCCTAAACACTTTGGTAGCATTATTAAACACACCTTTCTATCTTTGAAATCAATCCATTAATCGAGACGTTCAATCAAAAATTAGTTTGTGCTTTTTGAAATCAGGATTTCATAAAATTTTCTTACAGGCGTCACTTTACAAAGTGTACATGTCATTTCATGCTAAAGCATCATTTTATTTATCATACATGTGACTTGACTAATCATATATGGTACTTTGCCTTACAAGCGTCATTTGCCCTTTGCAAGCGACATTTTAATCATCTAAGCAACATTTAACAACTTGTTTTTCCCTAGGGTTTCTTAGGCAACATTTGATCTCTCACAAGCATGATTTAACCTATCCTATACACATCATTTCAATGTGCATAGGCATAATTTAACAATGCGGATGAATAATTTGGCATTGCTAGGTGGCATTTAAACTATCTTACGTGGCATTTGTCCTAAAATTGACCTACTTTATCCTAGTAAGCATGATTAAAGGAATTAAATGCAGTTGTACAAAAGCAATAAATGCACAAAGAGGTTCAAAACCACTTACCTAAGGTCCATAGTCTACTGGTCTCTGATATTTGTGCCCTCACTTGAACCGATGCTCTCGAATGGGGACCACCATCGTCAGAAATCTCAAGAGGATCAGAGCAAAATATCAATAGTAAAAAGTGAAAATGAATAGTAAAAATGGATTTCTCAACTTATTTATACTATTTGACCTAATTTTGAAGAGATTTTTGACCCAGTTTGACCTAATCTGCATTTTCTTTGCACCGGGGCATGTTTTGTTGACCAGGATCATCATCATTGTTTTTCAGAAATGAAAATATATTGGATCTATTCTTTATCAGTATCATCATCTTTTGCTTCTGGACATCAATCTATTTTCATTTTTAAGGGGGCATCATCACACTGTCAAATCAAGATTTTGCATCAAACATCAATCAATATCTGGGGCATTGGAATTTCAAATTATCATCAGTGGGGAATTTTCAATCAAAATCAGTTTTTGCATCGGGGCATCACATCAATCTTCGCATCAGGGTTTCAAATCAAGTTTTGCATCAATTTTTGAATCAGAATCTCAAATCAGGTTATCAATCAATCAATCATGTTTTTGTATCAATCAATCAGGCATCAAATCAGTGATCAGGACATCAAATTTTATTTGAACTAATTCTCTTTGCACATCAATTCAAAGAGGGGCATTTGTAGACACCTAAAATTGGTTAGGTGTTCTCTAATCAAGAAAATCTACATTTTTCTTCAAATTGCTTCAAATCTCATCAAAATGGATCAAATCAATTTAAATGGACATTTATTAAATCAGATTGGAATAAAATCAATCAAATCAAAGGATTAATTAACAAATGACATCAAATGATTAAATATAATCCTAATGGGATTAATCAATCTATATAGTTAATTTTAATTAATTAATTGTATAGTTTAAATCAAAAATAAAATCCAACCTATTCCCCTACATGGCTAAATTAATTAATTGATTGAATTAATAAATCCTAATATCTTTCAACATGAATTTGAGGAACCAATGAGAATTGAGAAAGAAAAGCACATGGATCACTCCAAATTTGCAATCTCAATCAATCATTTTGAACTTTCAATCCTAATCACTCAAATTTGTCCCTTTGTCTCAACCTTTGAGACAAGCATTTAAATTGTCCCCTCATTTCAAACCCTTTGAAAGCCTTTCACTTAGCCAAGGCTTAATCATGATCAATTGAATCTACCCCCTACACTTGGGAAAATCCTATAAATAGAAGCCATTTTGCAAGCATAAATAATCATAGACATTCATGAGCAATTTCATCCTTATTATAGAGAGATTTAGCAAGATCATACGCATTTGAGAGCATATTTGAGAATATTTTGAGCAATTGAGATCATAATAGAATGAATTGCATTGGCAATTTGAGAGTTGTAAGCTAGAATAGGCATAATAAAACACAAATTATCATTCTAGGAATGTCACTAGTAGAGATTAAGGCTGAGAGCTCTATTAGCATGCTTAGATAGAGATCCATGAAATGTTAAATGCTTTTATTTGTCAATTCTTAGATTAAATTGTATTATTGTTTCTATATAATTGATATATTGCACCTTTATTTCATGAAGGTATGATTTATACATACATACTTACATTGAGCTGATGCGTGATAAAACTTGGATCTAACCTTGACATATCTGAATAAGACCATGCAAAGTTAACTTGTTTTTCCTTAAAGAATTTGATGAAGTCTTCCCTTTCAACTAGAGTCAAGGAAATTGCAAGGTGTATGAATCTTGGATCTAAATCGGTGCCAATATTAACCTTCTTTGTTGGTTCAATCAATATAGGATATCTTTCTTCATTATGCTCAGGTAAAGTATCCAATCTCTCTTCCTTAGGCGCCATAGTTGAGTTTTCACCTTCGAAAACATCCTTTATTTTTACAATTTTTGGGTCTAGTACTGCCACATTGTGGTTTTCACCACTCGACCACTTCATTTTTTTTAAAATTTCTTTTGGATTAAGATATTGGTCATTTTCTTTCATAGCTATGCTTTGATTGAATTCATTGGTGAAAGAGGGTTCAACTATATTAAGATATAGTGCCATAGAGTTGTCATTAGGAAATGAGAGTATGTCATTTGGTGCGGCTAGGTCCTAATCAATGAGGTCATGATGGATAAGAGATAAAGACTCATTAGGTAAAATTACATCCATGGGATTTAAGGACATGACTTCGTTAGAGGGTTCATACATTGTATCGCTTAAATCAATGACATGAGCTTGCTCAAGGTGTTCCATAGAACTTGGATCAAAATTATCCTCACTTGAGTCCTCTTGGATCTCTATGGGATAAAAAATATGTGGATTAAACGTAACATTCAAATATCCTAACCATGAAGGAACCCATAGTTCACCCACCCAAGGATTTTTAGTTGATGCTTGTCTTAAATCTAGTGCTGGAGAATTGTGTGGCACTTGAGTAGAGCTTGATCCTTGATCCACATTGGATTGTCTATTAATACCAGATGTGGGAGCATAAGTATGAATGAAATACACCTCATTTTCATGAAAAGAAGCCTTAGATAAGGAATCCCATTCATATTGACCAGATTCATCTTCACTTTTAGAATCTACCATATGGATGTGTTCATGGCTTTGAAATTGTTGGAACCACTTCCTTGTTCTTGGTACCCTATTCCTGATTTTTTGTCTTTAGATCTCCAAGAAGTTTGTATAGGTTATAGAAATCCTTTGTTTCTAATTCCCAAATTTCCTCTTCCCTTATACCCCATCTTTTGGATGATGTGAAAACCCTTGCCATATTGATGTGTTTTGATACTCACATTTTGGACCCTTTCTACATGGGAAATCGAAGCTTCCTCATCTTTGTAAAACCAATTTAAAACTTCATTATCTTCTTCCTCTTTTGATGAGTTGTTACTTTCTCTTACAAAATGGGCCCCTTTATGTCGACGTTGACCTGCACTGCTCTGATGGAAATTCTGTTTGCGGATCTTGAAAGTTTGCCGAAAAGGGTATCCAAATCTGCTCTGCAACTCTCAAAACAACAACTATAGATATCTGAAAATGGTGTTTTGGGGTGGCTATTTAGGGTTTTTCCTTAGTCAAACCCCCATTTTGGTGATTTCCACATCCACGAATAGCTATATGTAATAGAATATGCATGTGTTTCTCGTAGGAAGATATTTGAATGTGCAATGGCAAGATCTAATCCTCAAGATTGAAACCCTAGAATGAATTGAAATGAGAGAGAAATGCATAGATTTGAATATGATAAAGAAAGCATACCAAGCCCCAAGGCTAAATTAATCCTACCAAACTCACAATCTGTAGTTGCTACCCCATGATTGTATCTTTTGAATGCTTGAATGTTGAAAATAGTAGATCAAAGAAGAAGGAAGGATTGAAGAACTTTTTCTTGCTCCAATGAATGTCCATAATAACTTGTCCAAAAAATTCTTACTTGCATCAAGGCATCATCATATATTTTCCTCCTATATCATCCACTTGCATTCTTGCATCATCATCTCATATCGTCATTATGTAATGTTATCATGTTATATCAAATGAAGGCAAAAGAGAGTGCTTATATAGATATTTCAAGGTAAGCCTCCTAGGGAAATGTGAGGGCCCCTAATTAAAATTTCACCTTGAATTATGGTTCAATAACAATAACCAACTAAGGAGGAAATTCATTAATTAAATTTTGAATAAAAACCCTTCTGCATTTGGATTCGGGGGGCCAATTTTGAATTTAGGGCCCCGCTATGAACTAAACTTGAAAGTGGGAACCAAAACCTGACAAAGGTCAAGGTCAAGGTTGACCTTGACCCTAACCTAAGTTTGGGTCAACCTTGACCCTGACCTAAGGTTTTAGGCCAGTCAACTTAGAGTTCCAATGAAGTTTCTAGGTTGGCTAGAGTCCTAGGATGATGGGACAACAAAATAGAGTGCTGGAAAAGGGCACAGGGGACTAGAAGAGATGTGATGAAGGCTAGGAGGTCCTACTTATAAAATAGATCGACGAAGAAGGAAATCAAGGAGAATCCTCAAGATCCTAACCCTAATTTCACCTAGAAATGAAGAATTACCAAGTACAGATGCATCCTAAATGCAAATCTATCATATAAATGCACTAAATGAGGGTGCTATATATACCAAGATGGAAGTGATTCCATTTTAAGATGATACACCTCCTTGTCACATTCTTTTAGGCCCTCATCCTTATTCCCCCCTATTTCCTTCTTAGCCACATTAACCTCCATATGACCTAAAGGTGAGGTAGCAATGAGCGGTGACTCTGTCATCTATTGTCCCAACACATTATTTTTGGAGAAATAAACGATGGGAAATTTAAAACTAGCCAAAATCTTGGAAGATTCCTGACTTTTCTCACCTCCCTCCTTAGTCGAGGACTCTTTACCTTTGCCTTTGTCTATGCTATCCTCCTTATTTTTAATTTTTTTCCCTTTCTTTTTGTCTTGGTTACTTCCTTTTCTCCTCCCTTCTTCCTCCTTCAAATCCCCCTCTTCATCTTTCACCTCTAGATATATTTTCCTAACCACCTTTTGTTTAACCTGAGTGTTGGATACAATCTTGTGGGACCTCCTCCTACTGTCATTGTCATCTTCATCCTCCTTCGAGATAATGTTAATTTGAAATTTCCCTCCACACCAAATTTTTCTTGGCAAGAGTTCTTAGCCTTATTCTTCACAGGAGTAGGAATTTTATAGGATGAGGTAGGTTGAGACTGAGAAGACGCAATCTTATTATGATCATTAGAAGTGGGAGTAATAATTACCAGCAAAGTAAAAAATCTGGGATGACACAAAGCATGGTGGAAATCGTAAAGATGCAAGAGGAGGCCTTGGTGGAGAATCCATAAGTTCTACTTCATTCTTCTCTTTTCCCTCACATCAACCATAGAAGCTTCCAGTGAGTGAAACAGAAAAAGGAAAGGATATTTCTTCATTGTACCAAAAATGGTTTAACAAAGGGAATTGATAGTTGTAACAAGTCCCAACCCTACCTTCTAAAGTAAGGTACTTCATAATAATAAAATGTACCTCATTCTAGGGATCAGGCAAGTTGACCCATTTGAACCCATCACGGAACCGAACAAGAATCTCTATCTTTTTGAAAAATATTTTGACACTCATATCATCCCTGCTCTTAGACACCTTCTTCCACTTCCTTCCCTCCATAGAAATCCCCGCGGCTTGGGAAATAACCTCTTCATTAATTTTGAAGGTTATACCATTAATGGTAACCTTGCATTCCTCCCAAGAATCCACCAACTGGATAGAAATATTCTCATCGCTTCTCTCCATTGCTTCCATGTAAGGGTAAAGACCTCCTTCCTTCAAGTACATAATAGTAGATGGGTTCTTGAGAAACCTGGCTTCAATTTTGGGCAGTTCCACTTAGACCATGTTGCCTCCCATCTCAATGTTGTTCTTAGAAAGCAGCTCCTCTTCTTGGGGCTCCAACGACATCACAACCCAACTACCACCACATAGACCAGACCTAGGCCAAGCCCAATTCAAACAACCCTCGCAACAAACCCAACTCAAACAGCTAGAGTTGCATAGAAAAAATTTTCAATTAGTGCTAATGCTAATCACTTGAATTACAAGATGATAATTTGACCCATAGGAGGTACTATTCACATGGGTAGCCGTAATGAAATAAATGCAAACCCATGAGAATAAATGATTGCATATCCTAGAAATAAAATGCCAATAAAGCCCAATCATCTTATCAAAAATCCCAAGTCTTGTGCCAATTTTTACATCGATATTTATCTTAAAAGTGCCCGTACTATGAACATAAAAGGTAATAATGACCCATCTAATCAGAAAGTTACTAAAATTAAGTATCTATCTAATTTCACTTTTGAAATTTGAATTCCTGCTGTGTCTTGTAACTTTACAAGCCACCTTTTTCCTACAATAAGCATTATCCTTGTACCTCATCATTTAAAGACATTATTCATTTCTTTCTTGACAAGCAAAATAGTGTACTTCGTCAAAGAATTAAAATTTCTCTAGCACTTAGCCCCATGCACATATAAACCAATGGATGCCAACGCATCTGTCACTACATTTCTTTCTTTGTAAATGTGTTGCAACCTAAATTCCTCCCGCCTAGGGAGGAACATCTAGATGTCCTATAGTAGATTAGACATTTTCCAGCTGGCCCTGTAGTTTCCCTTGACTAGCTCAATGACAAATTTTGAGTCACCTTCAATGATCAATTTCTCGATACCCACGGTAACTGCCATTTTAAGCCGTCATAATAAGGTGGATATTTCTACCACATTATTGGTACCCAGTATAAGATTAATTGCATATGCTATAATCATCTTCCCTAGGTGATCTCTGATAATACCCTTTTCCTGCAATAACCCCCCACTAGCAGCCCCATCGAAATTTAGCTTGAAGAAAGTATCTTCCGGGCCGGGGGGGCCCAATGAGTATTCCTCCTCGCAACCACCTTTGAGTTATCAAAAATAAAAAAGGAGTTAGGGAGATGCCAAACACAAGCCAATCTATAATCCAACTCTTTAGGGGGAGAGTTAGGAACTCTCCATCGACAAGTCTCCAGGTTTTCCCGCAGTAGATTGACAACAGAACTCACCGTCCCCTCAACCTTAGTTTCCTCCCCCCTAAACATCCTATTATTTCTTTCTTTCCACATGATCCAACACACATGCAGGGGTAACATTTTCCAAAGGAGACAAATGAGTGGATGAACTGAAAAATGACCCCAATTGATGATAAATTAGTTAACATTATCCCGAAACACCCAATCCAGCTGCATTTTGAATTGTTTTTTGGACCACACCTTACAGGCATAAGGAAAATGAAATAAGAGATGATTTATGGGATCTTCATGGTTTTTACACATAACACACCTATTAACCAGCTTGATACCCCACTTTTGGAGGTTGTCCAGCATAAGAATCTTCCCGTGCACCACCATCCACTAGAAAATTTTTTTTTGAGGGATCAGTTGTGGGGTCCAAACACTCCCCCATAATTTCTCATCTGCCACCTTCTTAGAATTAACTAAATATGTTGATTTCACCGTGACCTCCCCTGACTTGTTATGGAACCAAACCACTTTGTTGTTTGTCTGAGAGAGGGGGATCCTAATCCCCTCCAAGAGCACGTGAATCTCTTTAAAAAAGGGGGACCTGAGTATGGTCATTATAGGCTTTTACCAAGGTTTTTCCATTTCCTTTCCAGAGAAATGTAACCTTTAAATTTACTTCCAAAGAAAAGTTCCAGCCTATCTCTATTGTGACAAAACTTGTCCTTACTCAAAGGTTTATCACTTATCCACCAGTCCTCTGAGAAATTTCTCTGATTATCATCACCTATAACCCATTTCATCCCCTTTAACATGGATCCTTTACACTTATCTATAAAGTTCTAAATTTTTGAGCTAGTCATTAAAACATGACTAAAAGGGAAGTAAGAGGTGTTATTAAAATACTTAGCCTTCATAATCCTACACCAATTGGTGGAACCCCTGGAAAGCTACCAACCAATTTTGGTAATTAAAGCCTTATTTAGATCTTTTAATTTCCTCACTCCCAGTCCTCACATTTGGTTGACATACTGTATCCCAGCTAACCAGGCTCATTCTAGCTTTTTCCTCCACCCCCGTCCACAAGAATTTTCTCTAAATTTTCTCAAGCTTCTCCTTCATTCTATCTATGATTTTAAAAAGAGAAAGGAAGTAAAAATGGATACCTTGGAGGGCCACAGAGAATAGCTGAAACTTCCCCGCATTGCTAAGCACTTTCCCCTTCCAACCAACCAGTCTTTTCTGTAATTTCTCCATAATGGTGTTCTAGAATTGGTCAGAGACCTCCTTAACCATGAGCGGGATCCCTAGATAGGTGTCCAAAAGCTCAACCCCCATACAATCGAGGTAGTCCATAATCTTCTATCGCATTCTATGCTCTATATTGAAGAAATAATTTTTTCTCTTACAGTAGTTGATCAGTTGTCCCGAAGCCTCCGCATATATATTCATCAACTTTTTCCATTCCCTAGATTCTCTAATACATGCTTTTCCAAAGAGAAATGTATCATCCAAAATATATTGGATAACTTCCAGGGGAGGGTGGAGGCTAGTTTAAAACCAACAATGGATCCAATCCTCTTTAGCTTGAGGAGGTTATGAGCTAGCACCTCTGCAACCATCAGGAAAAGGTAGGACAAAAGTGGGTCCCCTTGCCACAAACCTCTTTTTAGCTTAAATGACCCCTAGGGAGAGCTATTGACTAACACCACAAATTCAATCATTTGCACCACCACCTTTATAATTTTTATGAATCTTTCATGAAACCCAAATTTTCAAAGAACCGCATACAAGAAATCCCAGAAAACTTTATCATAAGCCTTAGAAATGTTTAGCTTCATCGCCATCCCAAAATTCTTTCTTCTATCCATAGAATGAATGATCTTGTGGGAGGTAATCACCGCATCAAAAAAATTTCTGCCTGGAACGAAACTTTTCTGGTTGGGATTAATAATTTTTCTTAGAAGAGGTTTTATTCTATTAGCCAAGATTTTGCACAGAATTTTGCATATATTGTTACAAATGCTGATGGGGTGGAAGTTTCCCATATTCTGAGGATCCAAGACCTTAGGGATTAACACAATGTGTGTATTATTAAGTTTCTTCAGGATGTTTCAAGTTCTAAACAAATCACGGTCTGCATGGATCAAGTTATACTTGATAATCTACCAGAATTGTTGGAATAAGGTAAGAGGAAAGCCATTCGGGGTAGGATACTTATAAGCCCCCATGTAGAACACAACATTTTTGAACTCCTCCTCATAAACCTAATGCAACAACTCACCATTTCCTCCTCACTAATGACAGTCAGGATAGCCTCCAGGAGCCAATTGGAAATGTCAACCGAACTCCCCCAGACTAGGCATTGGTAGGTGTCTTGAAAGAAATCCACAACAAACCTACCAATATCCTAATCCTATGAATGTACTTGATTCCCCCTTTTCCTTAGGTATTTAATGGTATTCCTTCTTTTATGAATAGAAGCGAACCTGTGGAAGAAGGTCAAATTCCTATCCCCTTCCTTGAGCCAATGGACTCTAGACCTTTTCTTCCAGTAAATTTCTTCCCTCTTTAGATTTTATTTCCATTTATTTCACTACAACTCCTCTTCACAATGATCAGCCCAAGAGGAACCACCTCTGGCCATTTCTTCCTAGAAGAATTTAAGTTTTTCCTTTATCTTTCTTGATTTGAAATATGTCTCCAAGCCTGGTCTTACTCCACCCATGGGCCTCCCTCCTTATCATCTATAAATTTTTGGAAATTCTAAACATAGCCATCCCCTAATAGGAATGTTCCACCATCATCTAATAAATTCAGTGAAGTCAGGATGGGAATGCAACATTATCTCATAGCAGAAAGGCCAAGGCCCTCTCCCAAACTTCTCCCAATTGAGAATCAGAGGAGAATGATCAAAAATCATCCTAGAGAGGTGAGATAGGAAAACCATTAGAGAAATAACCCAGCCTCCTGAAATCATCCATCCATCCAGTCTAACTTGGATGAGCTAGCTTCCTTTTCTATTGTTGGACCATGTGAAGGCCATTACTTGCACCTCGATATCAATCAAGTGATTATTCTCATAAAGTCTGCAAGTCTTGCATACTATCTAAATAATCCTAGGTGCCCCCCATCTTCTCTAAGGAAAAAAGGGGGGTATTAAAACCCCCCACACACATAATGAGGTACCTCTGATTAGATTTTATAAGGTTACTAATCTCTCCCCATGTTTTAGTGCAATCACTTCTAACATTAGGAGCGTAAATATTATACATGTACCAGGAAACATTGTTCCAAGAAAACAAAACCAAAAGATAGTTATGAGAAAAATTCATAGCATTACCATACAACTTAGTCGGGTTCGAGAGAGTAGCCACCCCACCCGAGGCCCCATCAACTTCACTATAGAGGAAGGATGCACCAGGCCAAATTTTATCCACGAGAAGAGAAAAGTTTTGATATGTCATCATCTTAACTTTATGGATTAGAACCACATCAAATTTAAAATCTATTATATACTTCTTCAAAGCATACTATTTCTGGGGGCTGTTCATTCCTATCAAGTTCCAAGAGAGGAGCTTCATTTTAAAATTTTCTGGGAGTCTTCTAAGGTTAATTTTCGTCCATTGGCAATTTCTCTTGTTGCTTCCTTAGCTCTCACTGATCTCGTCGTGGGCATACCAACCTTGGATTCATTTCCCACATCCACCTTTTCTCCCCTCTCATTTTCCTCTTTGGTTCTGACCAGTCCAGGAGACTATCTGTCGATAAAGAAGGGGCTGACAATGTTATCAACTTAACCTTAATCCCACCACTTTAGGAAGGGGAACAAAAAATGGGTGCCCTCACCTCCCCCCATTCTCTCATGCTACCATCCTCTCCTGAGTCACCCCATTTCTTCTGGCTAGAATTTAGAGGAAACAAACTCTCTTCTCCTTTTTTTCTCTTTCTTTGGGCTTTCCCTTTTGGAGTTAGCGATATCCTCCAAGAATTTAACAAATTCTCCCTCCTCCAAGGTTATCTCTTGTTCAACCATCTTATCCTGATCCTCTCTAGTCTTCTCCAAAGATTTGAGACTATCCTTCACACCTGTCAATGGAGGGAGCATCCCTTCTAAGGGTCCTTTCTCCACCCCCTCCCCAGCTAGAGGGAAGATGACAATAGAGTCAGTAAGAGCCATTGCGAGAAGGATCTCTGAATCCCCACCATCCAACCAGGGGGTAACCTTGCAATCTGCCACAACATGACCATGTTTATCACATCATTGGTAGTGGATGTTAGGAATAAGGTGTCTCAACCTTGGTTGATTCCTATTCTTATTATTTTTTTTGTAAAATGTATTTCTTGCAAATAATGTAATTAAGTGTGAGTGTACATGTCTAGTTGGCATGTTGATGTGTCACTCCACTTGATGTGTCAGCATCTTGAATTGTGTGTAAGGAGATCATGGGTGAAACGGTTATGACAGATTCCTATGACATGTAAGAGCTATTTCTAGGAGATTTCAATGACATGTGAAGACATGCAATGACATGTGGCAACTGATAAAGTTGAGTACTGTATTCTCTTCCAATCCTTGATCCCAATCATTGGGTTCGGGGCATCGCCCTGAAAAAAATTTTAGGGTTCCTATTTTCTCAGAGAATGGTAAAACCCTAATACGACTATCTTTGGGAGTTGCCCTAAAAAGGAAAGCACAATGATATGAGCATTTTTAGGGTTATAGGAAAGGATACAAAAAGAGTGTATTGTTGGTATAATCTGGTGCTATTGGATTTATCTGTGTGTCGATTGTCTCCTGAAAGAACTTGCATTGCAAGTGTGTTGTAACTGTTGTGTTGAAGATAATACATTGTGAAAGTTTTGGAGTGCTGGGGTTTTTTACCGAAAGTTTTTCCCTAGGGTAAATCATTGTGTCATTCTCTATTTTCTGCATGCATGGTATATGGTTGCAATATCTTTGTTAAAGTATTTAACGAATCTGAAATTGTAAGGATTTAAAATAATTTGCACAGTACTTTCCTTTAGAGATTAGTGTAGGAAGCTATTTCTGCACCTGAGTTTCCTTACAAGTGGTATCAGAGCTTTGGCCTGATACACAGACCCAAGCCGTGTCCACAAAGAATTGGATTTAAAAGAATTTGCACAATACTTTCCTTTAGAGATTAGTGTAGGAAGTTGTTTCCGCACCTAAGTTTCCTTACAAGTGGTATCAAAGCTTTGGCCTGATACGCAGACCCAAGCTGTGGCATTCTCATACACAATGACATGATTCTAGTTTCCTCATTTGGATTTCAACATCACAAAGTTGGGGAGGGTTTTATTCATTGTAACATTCACACAAAATCTCGCAAACACCACCCTCAACTTTTGTGAAGTAACAAAATCCACTAATACATATTGGCCAAACAAGTTCCCAATCCAAAATAGCACTTTATTGTCCCATAATTCCAAGGGGAGCCCTGGGAAATAGACCCACACCAATGTAGCCTTCTAAAGCTCCACTTTCGGGTTAAACCTAGGCTTCCATTTTTCCATTAACAGACAATGCTTCCCATAACACTAGTTTCCAATGGAAACATGTGTGAACTCCTCCACAATGTTAAAATTAAAGAGAAATAGGCCCCATGCATGGACAAGACACTAAGGTTCCCTTTAAATTTCTATCTGGAAATGCACCACCACCGCACCATATCAATGGTGGGCCTGAAGGCGATGAATCTCCCCACCAAAAAAGTTGTAGCGAGGCAGAAATGCTATCAACCACCCCATTAGGGACAAATATCTCTAGACTAAACTCACCAACAATACATTCAAGGAAATCTGGGGAGTCAGGGGTCTCCTTTCCTAGCACCGCATTCTTCCAACCCCCCTGCTGGCAGTCCTTGTATACCCCCACCTTCTTAGGGATGGAAAAAATGGAATCATTACTTGCCAGATTTTGCGAGTAAGAAGAGCCATCCAAGACTAAAATTGCAAATGAATCAAAGCCCATATTGGAGGCAGAGCACACTCTATCATCCATGTGTGACAACACAAGGAACAGGCACAAACAAAGAACCACCAGGCCTCCTGGGTCCCCCACGCAGAGATGAGGCCGAAGCCAACATGAATTAAAAAAAAACTAGCAGAGCGGGAACTTGCAGAGTGGGAACTTGGAAACAAAGTTGTTAAAACTCTAGAATGTTTCCTAATTCTATTGTTAAAATATATGTTCCTACAATGTTCTTTTTTTTAAAAACATCTACTTACTACAATACAACCAAATCACATGACAATAATACAACTATCTTATGTAGCTATCCATATCCGTTAACAAGGATAATCAAACTCATTGTACAATATGTTTTATGTATTTGTCATCCAATATAATGTAGAGTTGACCTTAGTTGAATCGCATGGTTGTTCAAAAAAATTGATTTTACAACCCTTATTAATATGAATAGTTTAGAATCTCATGGCTCAAAATTGGCTTGAAATTTCAAACTTAAAACCAAGGATAGGGACATTGGAAAGGTTGACCAAAATTAAGCCATGTATATCCCAAAACATGGAGTCTTCTCCCCTCCCTCTATTGGGTTATTAAGAATTATGTCCATGACAGAAAGGGGAGATTTATGCCATAAGTAGCAGACAAAATTTCAAGGCAAGATGCAGATTTAAAAAATGGATGACAAGATTGGCGCAAGAAAAACCTAAAGGTGAGAGAAGAAAGGGTTCATGTCCCCAAACTCTAAGTCAAAACTGTAACTAAACACATCTAATTGAGAAACATTCCCATTGAACAACGTACAATTTTGGTATAAATAACACCAAGAAAAAAGAACAAGTGGCACCTACAACAGACCAAAATATTAATCCTGAAAAGCAATTCCCTTTAGGTTGATACACAGTGTCAAAGAAGACGTACCCAAGATAAAAAAGAAAAGAAAGAGATCCAATGATATAAATAGAAGCTAATAAGCATGCGCCAACCATATTGATTTCTAGGTAATTTCCTACAATTAACGAGTAAGTAGCAGCCTTAATTTAAAAGAAAATAGTTTAGGTAACGTCTATAATTGAAAAAATGCATGACCAGTTACACCAAATCACGAAAGGTTATCAGCCAAGAGAGTGTGGTTTTGAAACTCACTTATCGATGTATGCACATGTCTAATAAATAGTTACAAAGATGATGTGTAAGATGGTGCCAAAGGGAACAAAAAAATAACTGCAATAAAAGAAATACCCATGGGAAGAGAGGCAAAAATATCCAAGAAGGTGACTAAATGAAATGAAAGTTGTACATCAATACAAACGAAAATAGATAAGGTTCTTCTATATTATAATTGGATTAATCATGTGAACCATTAAGACATACAACTCAAATGGAAGTGTCCATATGAATCGAAAACACTCATTTGGGGATAAGATCAACCCACAACATAGAGAAACAAAAAATCCATAAGAATAAAATAAACATCAATGTTCTTAGCACATGCACAAAAATTACCACTTATTAAATATCAAAGTTAAATCCACTACCCCTGATTTGTGAAGAGAAACCTGGATAAAGAAAATAAAAGAATGAACACCAAATCAAACCAGTAGTACCAATCCCACAATCTGATCAATTCGACCCTCGCATAGAAAATTTACTCCAAAAATTCCCAATTCCATTTTATGAATTTTCTTCAAAACAAATTTTCCCATTTTTTGCATGCACACAAGATTCCACATTCCCAAAAATAGGAGTTCAAAAACAAGACTATGGGTTGTGAAAAGAGCATTATCTATGAGAATAATCCTAACTTTGCACCAAAACCCATAAAACACATGCATGCCAAAATTCTTGAAAACCAAATTAGAAAATTCCTTTTCAAGGAATAACTATCACTGTCATAAAATTAAAAACTTCCCAAAAAGATGTTACAATAGCATTTATTAAATTTATTAATGAGAATTTAATGTGTATTACAAAATATCATTAATAGTTAAAACAACATGAATGTAATCTTAAGGTATACCCTTAACCCATAATCAATATTTATTATTTAACATAAAGGGGCATAAATGTGATGCCCAAAAGTTCGGGTCAAAACACAACCAACAAATTTTTTATTTTTTTTTAAAGTGAAAAAGTTCCACGTTGAAGTTGCGGGAAAGAGGATTCAACGACGTGGTCACAAAAGACTCTGGCGATCAACCTCAACAATGTTGAAACCATATGATGCTAGATGATATCGAT
>MU225422.1:10851-23689 GCA_018584345.1 Thuja plicata
CATGAAGATGACCTTGAAGATGAATTTCAAGTAAATAACCAGTACCAGGATGAATCGATCAACTTCGGTGATGATGATGTTTCAATTAACAGTAACACTAAAGGGAGAGGAAAATCAAAAGAAAAAATTGATCGTCAATGGGAGATGTCCAGGAGATTTAAATTTTATTGGGTGGAAAATTATCCATTCATTGAACCCATGGACAATCCAATTATAGGTGAGCCGCCAGTAGAATGCAGATGTAAAAAGAAAAGTGGTTGCAACTTAAATTGGGCACCATAGAGAAACATGTTGGTAAGGTTTACGAAACCTCAACTGTATATGGAAAGGAAATAAAAGTGGTAAGATATAAAACAAAGGAGCAATGTCAACATCAAAGGCATGCTGAGGAATATTATTTGTTTTAGAGATTTAAGATGAAGCCTAGTGAAGTTCAAGGTTCTATTAATGCTATTTTTGCAAAAGCAAGTGAAGTAGAAAAACACGGAAAAGCTGTTCAATAAAGTAATGTTTTCCATATTTTGAGCAGAGGGCATCCAATGACAGACTATCCAAAAATATGTGGTTTGTTACACTTTATGAAATTTCCTAACTATCCTATCACTCATTGGTCAATAAACAGTGGATGGGAATGGGAAATTTGTATTTCCTAGGTTGAAATAGAGGATGTACAGAGAAAAATAAAAGAGTCAACCTTTATTGCATTGTCCTTAGATGAAGTTACGGCAATAGATAATATGTTGTGGGTATGCATGCATGTTTATACTGTATAGAATAATGTCCGCCAACCACATCTACTAACTGTTGGAAAATTGAGGGACAATGCGACATCAGAAACTTTATTTCAATTAGTAAAGAGCCATTTAATTCAATATGGAGCTATGGATGAATTGACAATAGCGAAGAAGTTGATCTGTGTTGGAGCGGATGGAGCTTCAGTAATGCAAGGTCAAAGGAATGGTCTTTGCACAAAGATGCAAGCTTCTTGTTCACCATATGTTGTTGGCATTCACTGTATGGCCCATAGGATGAATCTTTCTTTTAGAGTTGTGAAGAAGTTTCCTTTAGTAAACAAGGTTGAAGATTTAGTAAGAGATTTGTACTCATATTTTTGTCGAAGTCCCAAACGTTTTAGGGAATTTTAGCACTTTGCTGATGGAATTACCA
Source organism: Thuja plicata (assembly GCA_018584345.1). Lineage (NCBI taxonomy): Eukaryota > Viridiplantae > Streptophyta > Pinopsida > Cupressales > Cupressaceae > Thuja > Thuja plicata. The sequence continues at coordinate 12,019 of MU225422.1, forward strand.
ATGGAAACAAGCTTCTAAAAGATGTTGATACCAGATGGATCTCTTTGGATGGGCCGGTGCATCAATTTTTTTCTGAATATCAATCTTTGATTGGACTTATGTATGAAAATCATGACAATGTAGAAAATCAGAGATGTGGCGACTTGCTTCGGAGGTTAAGCAATATAGAGACACTTTTGACTTTAGCATCTCTTCTTCCCATGCTAGAAGAAATGATGTTTATTATAAAAAAGCCTAGCAAAGAGCCATGTATATTGCAGAATATGCTACTTTGTGTAAAATGTCATGCCAAGTCCTTGATAATCTTTAACGAAATGACCCAAATTTATCCGATGGAAAATTTCATCACTAGAGGAAACTAATAGATTTGGACAATCCTGATAATTATTTATAGATCATTGAAAAGGGAGATTTATGTGTTTGTGTAAGGGGATTTCAGATACCAATGTACTACAGTGCCCCAAAGAAGTGAGCTACAAGAGTTACAAGGGAAGAGTTTACCAAGATTTTCGAGTCTATAACAACTAATGCAAGGGACATAGCCTATAAAGTTTCCTCTGAAACAAGATTTTGATTCCCATATGAACAACTGCTTGAGGCCATGGCAATTGTGTTTCCTCAATATTGGCACTTAGACTCTAAGGAAGATTATCGTAATAGGCTTTTGACTTTGATAAAGGAATTTTGCAATCTGTAGAATTCAATGGAGTGACTATCAATGGAATTTTAGATGAAGGTCTTCTTAGACAACAATCAGGCACTTTTGCAAGGACTGTGAAGCATCAATATCAATTAATGCATAACCCACATGCAGAGGGCTCAACAACAAGGCTTTGGATAGAACTAAAATAGAGCACAATGTTGCGTGATAAAATTTTAGAGTTCTTCAAGCTTGCTGATCTATGTCAAACAATGATATTGGATTCAGTGGAGGATGAGAGAGTTTTCAGTGCTTTGGGCTCCCTAAAATCAAAGATAAGAAACAAACTAGACAAGAATTTGGAATCATGCTTGAGGGTCTACACATCTAGATATGATTTCTGAAAGGAAACTAAGTGTGCAGAAAACAGTTCCCTATGCTAAACTCCCAAGAAGAGGATCATGCAAATTCAGATTTAACCCTTAGCATTTACATAATGATAATACAATAACATGCATACATAGAAAAATGAGAATGACACAATGATTTACCCTAGGAAAACCTTTCGGTAAAAAACCCCAGCACTCCAAAACCTGCACAATGTATTAATTAAAACTAATACTATTTACAATACACTTGCAATGCAAGTTATTTCAGGAGATAATCAAAACTTGAAGACCAATTTGGTAGCATAAAAACATTCCAACAATACACTAACTTCTCTCTGATTTGCAACCTTAAAAAATGCTTATATCATTCGCTTCACTTTTTAGGGCAACTTCCAAAGGCATTCGTATTAGGGTTTTACCATTCTCCGAGAAAATAGGAACCCAAAATTTTTTTCCAGGGTGATGTCCCCAACCCCATGATTGCAGAAGAGTGTACAGTACTCAGCTGATTAGTTGCCACATGTCTTGCACGTCTTCACCCATCATCGAAACTTCCACAGTTAGCTCTTACAAATATTAATGACCGTCATAGGAATCTGTCATAACCGTTTCAGTCATGATTACCTTACACATTTTCCAAAGTGTCAACATTTGGAAAATATAAAATGTAAGGAAATATACAAGGTTGAGACACCTTATTCCTAACAATGTCAATACTTTTCCTTATCAAAAATCAATGGAAATCTGGAAGAAAAGATGCAAAAGAAGAGGGTTGGGCAACAACATTAACCAATCTCCGACTCTGAGTGGGACAACTACAAGTGGCGATGGGAGTGGGATTCATAGAAGTGGAGGTCAGAGTAAAGAAGACACAAATGAAAATGAAGAGAACAATGAAGGAACTGAAATACCAAAATTAGATGATGATGATGATGACGTAGACATGAATTGGCAAATTTAGAAGATTTCTGCTAAATTAGCAGTAGCAATCAATAGGTATTTTTGAGCTTATTAACTACTACATATTATCATTCAATTTTCATTTTAGAAAAGCAAGAATGTATTATGTTTCATCATTAAAATTTGAGAACAAAGATTATCATTACTGTAGTTTGTATCGCATCATCAATGATCATTCATATGTGAATTTGAAATTGATGAATGAAATTTTGTATTCCAAATTTCCAATAGCATATTACAGAGTAAATCAACTAAGAATAACTGAATAAAATAGAGTAACTCAACATACATTAAATTGGAAAACATGAAAATTAGATAGAGCACAAATTGTTTTGTATTCATTTGCAATACATTACAATTTATAGTAGTTCAAAATTCGGAGCAATCTTTGTAGGCCAGTCCAAACATCCTCTGATGACAGAATAATTTGGCTCATAGTATAGTCACACTCATGCAACTTCGTTAGCAATTCATATTTGGAAGTGTGACTTGAAATCACTATTGCTTCTAAAACTCCATTCAAAGTTCTCATTGGTTTGATGAAATCCATGAATGTATCAGGAGATAAGTTTGTAGGAAGAAAGTGTAAATCAATATTTATTTTGTCCTGCAACCTTATTTTGTAAATTTCTCTTCCAATGAACTTATTTGCGTCAAATCCCTTAGGCAACTCAAGACTTTCCAAATTCGCTTTCCTTTGTTCCATCTTTAAGATTTTTTTCTTAGCTTTTCCATCCATTTCCTATGCTTCTCGTAGCTTCTCACTTTTTGAATGATACTTGATACCTTTACTGAGGCATCAAGGCGGGTGTTAATTCCCTTGTTTGATAGATAACTATCACTCTTACTGTAGAGTTGTTGCATAATATCTTTTTCTTTCTTATCTTTCTTGACAACATCCATGTTCTATCCAATGTTCTTATGAAGCTTCACATAACATACTCTCATACTTTGAAGCATTTCATACCACTCAAACAAGCTATCAAACATCCCCAATATTTGGCCCCACATGTGTTCTTTAGTAATCTTCACTAAATTATTACTAGTATTTGTTAAAGTTTGAATTGTATTATTGGCCTTCTTTAGTTCTTCTACCATTTTTTCACAATTATTTTTCTCTTCCCCTGCTTTGTGTTCCCAATGATTGGCTTTATCTGCCTTAGAGTCCAATTGCTTTTGCGTTTCCCGGTTGGAGGCAACATTACTCTCCATGGTTTGAAATAAATTTTGTGAAGTGACTCTTTCTTCCTCTAGTTTTTTACTAATTTCTGCCAATTTCCCCCTCAGTGCCTTCAACTTTGCCTGCTCATGTTCCTTCACTACTGCCTCCGCATGTTCCTGCTCTGTATTTTCTGATGTAGAGGTCAATTTTTTAATCTTTTTCTGCAATTCTTTCAAACTATTCTATGAAGTTTTCCTCTTTGCCTTTTCATTGGCAATGTCTGCCTGTAACTTTTCCATATTTTTCTCGAGCTTACTTTTCTCTCTTTCCAGCTTTAGCAGTGCACTGTAGACCACTTGGTTTGTAGAATTTGACACATTGATTTTGTCCACATTTTTAACTTTGGAAAAATCCATTTGGAGAGTGCTAACTTGAAATTCAGACGGATCTATCTGACTCTTTGGTGGGTTTCCATCTTTTTTGGGTGGAATAACAACCATGAACTCCATCATGTCTATGTTTGGGTCATATGTTGGAAAAAACCTATTGGATGTAGGTTTTTCCTCTACAACTGCAGTAAGGGCACCAGTCTGCAATGTCTTCTTTATTTCCTTATTCTTGGTTGTTGTTTCTGCAAATTTATTATAGAAATATTTGAAATGGAAATCTAGTGTTGCAGAAGGATTTGAATGTTTGAAAGGTGAAGCAGAGCTTGCAATGCCTGTTGATCTAACTAATGTTGTTTGAGGATTTAAACTTATAGAGGGCTTTTTTGAACTTGAAAGTGCAAACAGTTCTTTAGGATCGAGTCTCCATGTTGTGGACGTGGAAAAATTTTGCTTCTTAACACTATCATCTTCTATGGGATTCTGTGTAGACTCTACAGGCCTCATTAGAGAGGAACTTGATGTATAAGTTTCCCAGTCCCACTGGAACTAGTGCCACTACCAGAACCAGTAGCAGTAGATTCCCCAATCCCACGGTGGCAATGGATGTTCTTGTGGGCACAGTGGTTCTTGATGAATCTAATGTGTCCTCTCCAAACCCAAGGCCTGAACTAGGTCCATGATCAGTTTTTTCTGCGACAATTGGAATCCAGATGCCATCTCCTGTGGGACCCAAATTGCCACCTTTATAACCCATTTTTCCGCAATGTTTGTCCCTTTTCTATATACTTGTTTACAGTAGTTGCTGACTCCACTATGACCTGGAGTAAATGCAATTGGTGGATTATCATCCTGACTGTCTGGAGAACTGATGTTGTATGTCATGGTAGGATGCTCCAAATTCCACAATTTGTTAAACTCTATATCCTTGTCTATATCATCTAGATCTGCACTGGTCTTTGGTTCACCAAGATCCTTTCTCATACTCCAAAAATCATTCATTTTTGTTTGAGTCCATTTTGTATCCTTACACTCTTCTGCTATTTTCTTTGGTATTTTTATGTTTGATGGATGAGCACCTTTTTCATAGAAATTGTAGGACATTCTAGGCTGTACACTGCCCTAGTTTATTGATGTCATAATTTGTGATGACAATTGTTCAACTGAAATCTTTTCCTTAGTGGAAACTTTCTCCATCTCTTTTGTAACGTTATCCTAGCTATCCTTGTTTTTATACTTCTCTAGCAATGGTTTACTTTCATGTTGAAATAAGTTTGCAGAGTTCTTATTAGCAAAAAGCATTGTTTGAATGACGTTGAGTGGATCATACTTCCAGTACCACTCTAAATCAAACTGAAAAATTTCTATAAAATTTTTTTCCACTTTGAATGCCTTTCTCTCAAATGTTAACCCTCCAATTGAGAAAGGTAAGGAAGGGAATATGCTCTTCTTCGACTGGCCAGCGAAGAGTCTATCTGTGCTCTCAAGTTGTAGTACATATTATACTGCAAACACCCTGTCTGTCACATGCATTGGAAGTTTGTGGGGTTGTAGTTCTGATCCATAAAACCTTAGCACAGTGTATTCTTCCATTAAGTACCGGTCATCCAATTGAATTGTGCTTCCAAGTTGGATGCAATCCCTACATGAAGCAGACAATCTGTGCATTAGAGTGCTTGTTATTTTTTTGTGCAATGGTGCACCCAAAAAGAAATCTACCAAATTACTGTAATTCCTTTTATTATCAACATCCTTATCTGAGGTGTCTAGTTATATATTGAAGTACTTATTGGACTCATTGGAGTACCTATCGGTCTTGTCTCAATCTGAATTTTAAGCTTGTTGTTGTTGCTCATTAATATTGCAGCATACTTGGCTAGCAGAAGATAGCACAAGTAGGTTGTGAACCTAAATGTATTAGAATTGCCTATTTTAATCAATGCTAATTGTTCTTGCATCGATTGAACCACGTGTCCAACAAAATTATATCTTACTGGTTCATTGACACAATGGATATCCCAAATCAATTGAAGAATGCTAGCACCCACTTCCCTATTATTTTCCATTCCCAGGCAAAATGCTAGCGAGGATATAGTATCCTGAACCCATGGCACAAAAATGTTAAAATCATAAGGAGGCTTATGGTTCTCACTCAATGAAGCCTTTGCCTTTGTAACTATTAGACCCTTTATAAATGAGTTTTTTGCATTTGGTGCGACTGCCTCATATTTTTTTGCCAGCAATCTGAGGTCAATATGGACATTACAGTTTTGTCGGTCAAACCCTAGGTCTAGTAAACTGATAAATTCTTCCTGGGTTATTGCTAAAATTTCTTCCTGATTATTTGTATTCACAATTGCTTTTCTTTCTTCATTGTAATTTTCTGCACAAATCAAGACAATTTTTGGGCAAGAAAAAACTTTGGGTAACAACATGCAACCCAAACCTACATCCCACGAAGCAACTTTATTCATTTTTGCACCTATTGCTGGATTAAATTTTATAAAGTCAGACCTCTTTGGTTCAGTTTCCTTACTACACGATGTATGTTTAATTGATATGACTCTCCTTTGACTGTCGATAGCAGGATCATAAACATCATGATACTCATCAGCGAAACCAAGGATTTCTACTAGTTTTATGCAGTCTATTAAAGTTTTCCCATGGCCTTGATTTTTTGCTTTCCCCATTGTTCTTCAGAAGAATGAAAAATACAGGATCACAGATATTTACTAACAAAATTAAAGATAATAACTAACTAATTAAGAAAACCCCAGGTCCCCAATTTAAGAAAACCCTAACTGTACATGCATTGTGCAAGAATTAAAATTTCAAAATCAAGTTAAACATAATTTTTGACATTACAAAATTAGGATGCATCAGGCTAGATTTCTTCCCCGAAATTATATTTTGAAATCTGGATAGATAGAAGTTAGAATGGCTAAGGCTCTCACAAATTACAGTCTCGAAATCTTCGGCGATGATTTAACAGTTCTTTTTTGCTCTGCTGCTATGAGCCTACGAGTCGATAGGTTATTAAAAAGGAAATGGTAAAAACCTTTCGTTAAAACTTAAATGTAACAAATTAAATGAATATTACACGTCTCACGTGTCACATTTTTAGAAATATTTTAATGAATATTAAATTAAAAATGCGTACAAATTTAATGTTAATTACACGTGTCACGTTTTCAGAGCGAGTTTTCAGAAAAGATCTTTGAAACCCATAGTACTTCTGAAATACAACTTCAACCATTCATCTCTTGTAATCCAACGATTGTTACGATTTTAAAATATTAATAATTTAATACACAATAATCAATATAATCATTAACTATATTGAATTCCCTTTGAATTCATGCATTCGAGAATACCTTATCCTTGAAATTTTAACCAATAACTAGTCACAATTAAATGATAAAGTTTGGAATCATTAAATTATTACATGAAACAAAAGTGCAACACAAATATTTTATATTATATTACGCAAAATTTCAATACAACTTTACAAATCAACGACACCCATAGGTCATATCTATTAACGATTCTTATAATAAAAACAAAATAGAAAAGCACTTTGAATTTCTTAAAACATTTTCATATTTTTTTTAAACATACGTTATTACAATTTACATCATTGAAAAAACCCTAGTAAGCTGCTACCACCAGAGGGAGACACAGTAGAGACTAGGACAGGGACAGGGACAAAGACATAGTTAGGGACTATCCGGCTGAGGCTCCCTTCCTACTGTATGGAACTTTGAAGAGAGGATAATCTCAGAGAATTCTCCTAGCCATTGATAGTCCTCGGTATCCTCCAGGTTGTGCCACTTCCGGAGGAAATCCCTCCCAATCTGTGCTCACTTCTGATGACGTGTGAGCTGCTCAACATCAAGGTTCTGTAGAAATGGTTACCTGGGCACATATTCTCCTGGTTGTAGAATCCTCGGCAAATCATTTTCCCAAGGAATACCAAACCCAATTTCTACAAATACGACAACATTCACATCGTCGCCAAGGTACTCTTTTCTGAAAACTTTCCTCAAAAGCATGAGAATTTCCACCTTTTCCCCACCTAGGTCCAATAGATATGCCATGAATCAAGATGAAATATCGGTGTTAACTCTATACCTATTTTCATTCTCCATACATTCACGTCCTAGCACCATCCTTATAGCCTCCTTGGTGAAGGCTCCCAACTCCATAGCAACAGACACGAGGATTGGGTCTGTGACCAGGCCCAAAAAGGCCTTCTAATCCTCTAAGGCAGTGCATCTTAAATGAATTGGAGTGTCCATTGAAAATCAAACTGATTAGTATTCTAATTTTTGACAAAAAAAGAAAGAGAATCAAGCAGTCACAGACTATTTCCCCAAATATGCTTTCGCAATCGTAATTTAACGAGCGTATATCATCTATTTATAAGCCCTGATTGAAATTCTTTCTCTGCCCTAAAGATCTAATTAATTCGTAAGTAAAATGGTAACTGTCCTTCAACAATCTCCAAATCTTTCATATTTAATGCAACAGTGGGTGAAATTAGAAACAACACTTATGATAAGACATTTGCTTTCTTTAGAATAACGAAGGCCGAACGTCATGCAGGTGGACATAACAATTCTTTATTATAAAAAAACTTGAAATATGTGCCCACTCCGCAGAAACAATATGCAAAGTACATTAGCTGCGAAATGGCGGTAAGAAGTGAAGCTTTACCATTGATGTAAGATCATCGAACGGTCAGAAAACAATGTCCTTAAATGACATGATTTTTTCATTTAAGTCTTAACTTTAAGGCATTATTCTATTGAGGTAAATTGGTAATGAATAGATAATGATGTCACAGTTCACACTTATCTATCATTGAAATTGAAAGGCTCCATCTAAGCCACAATTAATTGTCATTACTTTACTTGATGTCATATCTACTCATCACCATTAATTAAAATTTCTATCTAATATTACCGAAGACGGCTATGTAGCAGACAAAATATGTCTGATATGACAATTTGATAAGTTTTATTAATTAAATTTAAAACTATACGACAATTGTTTAAATAATTTTTAAATTAATTAATAAATCTTGTCACAACTCACAGACTCATAGTCTCACACATCTGTTGGATTACAACATATCAACGGCCAAAGATGAATTTCAGGCCTATTGATGGTCTTCATAATCTTTATGAAAAACTCTCTACGGAATCATGACACGTGGTATGATTGATCGTAGAATTATTGGTACAATCAATCATACCACGTGTCATGATTTCATTGAGAGTTTGCCGTAAGCATTATGAAGACCAACAATAGGCCCGAAATTCACCTTTGGCTGTTGATATGTTGTAATCCAACTGACGTGTGAGTCTGTGACGTCATAGTGGTCAGACCAGATGCAACTTCAACATCAAATCAGAACCATTGGATTAAGAGAGATGAACAGTGGAAGGTGCATTTCGGACGGAATGTGGTGAGATAACTCCTTTACTTAAAAGTCTCTCCGAAATCATCACACGTGTCATTCTTTGAGAATTAAAACTTAGGAGAATGAAAATTTAATAGTTATTTCCAATTATTAAATCACCATACCAACTACACAACTATTGTATTAAATTGCCAAGTTTATATGTAATTTTTAAAAACATTTGCCATGACAATTAAATTAATTACGCCATGATAAAATAATTTTGCCATAATTTATCAGTAAAATTTTCCTGTTTCGCCAATTAAATTAATAATTTTCCTATTAAAATCCTTTGTTGTTGCCATATTTTTATAAAAATGGTATACGTTATTAAAAAATTCCCCACCAAATATCCATGATTTGAACCACAATTCGCCATCAATATTAAAAAATTTCCCTCCAAAAAAAATGTGATTCGCCACAATTTTATACATTTCGGGAGGGCTTAAAGTTATCCCTGATCAGTAGACCAAAAGAAAGCTCATGACATACTTTATTCACATGTACATGCAACAATTTGCAACCTCCATTGCGAATGATTGTTCAGGGAACTGGAAGAACATGAAAGTCTCACATGATAAACACCATCAAATACACACTCTTGAGTGAAGCACCAAGTGGCCAATCACTTCTACTACTTCTTTCATCAACAGGCATAGCAACATTCAACATACAAGCATCAAAAATACATTTTGCACTTTGACTACCAATAAAAGAAATGGCACCAATGCAAGGGCAGGCTAGAGCAAATTTCCAAGAGACCGTACACTTCATTCAATACATTATAATAGATGAAATGAGTTTCATTGGTTGCAAGCTAATGCAAAAAATTGACACGCGCCTCCGTGAGGTGTTTTCAGGACAAAACAACATCTCATTTGGAGGATGACCAGTCATTCTGTTTGGTGACTTGGGCCAACTACCACAAGTAAATGAAATCCCTATGTATGCATCAACATCTTATGGGGGAAAACTATGGAGTAGCTTCAAAACAATTATAAATTTAAACAAAATATTCTGCCAGAATGGAGATGAACCTACTTAGGTCAACTTCTGAAAACTTCTCTCAAATTTGCAAAATACAGAGCCTACAATTTCATATTGACAACTACTAATGATAATATCCAACTCCTCATTAACCATTTAACAACGATCTAACTCATAACCTCCATACATCTATTTGCCACAAATGAAATTGTCTCATTATATTACAAAAGAATGTTGCTATCTTTAGCAATGCCAGTTGAACTATCCATAGCAGAACAACTAAGAGGATCCACATTGTAAGATGTAGAATATGAACAACTTGAGTCAAAGATACTTCTATTTATTGGCCAAGAAGTTATGCTATCCTCCAATTTATGGTGAAACTAGCCTTGTCAATGGTGCACTTGGACAGGTAAAATCTATGGTATATAGGGCTGAAGATAAACCACCAAAACTTCCTCTATTTGTTTTTGTTCAATTTAAAAATTACATAGACCCACCATGGAAACTTAATGACCCAAAAGTTGTGTCAATCACACCATTGAGCCGTGGTCTTTGAAATCAAATACTGCTCAGAATCGCATGGGCACTAACCATACACAAATCGCAGGGGCTTACTCTACCATGCGTCACAATTGACATCGGCAACGTAGACTGCCAAGGACTCACATTTACAACTATTTCAAGAGTTCGAGAATTTTCTGCCCTCTGCATACGCCCAAACTTCACTTTCCAAAGATATGCACGAATGCAAACAAACCCATTTGTTTCTCGAAGAATACAGGAGGATGAGAGATTTCTCAAACTATCAGGTCAACAACCTTCACCAAGAAAAAAAAAAGAAACACAAGTTAGCTTCCCCAACCTTTTGTCCTCATGCGCATTGTTCAAAATTATCCTATATTCAATTCAACTAATACTTACCTTAATTTTGTAGTAGATGGTAGGGTTTTGTGGGTTAATCTGCAAAGTTTACTCACAGGTTCGTTGTTAGTTCATGAATATTGTTGTGGAATAAAATTTTCACTACTACGATATGCTTCCTTATTTCTAAATTACTACTAATTATTGAAAATACATAAGAAGAACCAAAACTAATCATGAAAATGTATAAGAACAACTGGATATATCTTGGGCAGACAAAATAATAAAAATCTGAAAAAAAAAAAGATAATAGGGGGATAATTCTAACAAAAATCTTTATTCTAGATTTAAAAATGACTAGTAAATCTCTATGTTCTATCAGAATATCTTGGAACATCTTTGACGATGGATAATGTAACACCCCCCCAGGGAACCCAAGAGGATTGAACATCTAATCTCTAAAGATGAAGTCAAATTTTTTTTTATATTTTTTTTATAAAACTATTACAATGCACATATTAAAAAGAATCGATACACATATGCTCACAAAATATGAATGCAACATAACTAAGATTTCCTAGTCCTCATAGGTTCCCTAACACTTCTACTCAAACAATATTAATTAATCTAATTACATTTAAGAGTTTCATAATGAGTTACAAGTTTAACATATTTATAAACCTTCAGAATAAATGACTACTGTGTGATGAACATGTTTCAATGAGTAGTCACCAACATTTAATTTACCAACACAATCCATTCTTCATAACTAACTAATGAAATTCATAACATCTATAAAGCATCTTATAAATTTAGTTT
>MU225422.1:33209-43220 GCA_018584345.1 Thuja plicata
TAGGAAGCTTCTCTGACATCAACTTAAAAACCCTAATTTTGATGGGACCCCAATCAATTTTCTTAAATGGTCACACATGCAATTGTTTCTAAACATACCTCTACTTTTAAAAAAAGGTGAATAGGTACTGGGCTAATGTCCGGAACCTTTGGACCTATTACCAATCTTTGAGTAATATACAAGTAAGTGCCAATGGCCCGGTTGACTAAAAAACTTTCTGAGGTGGCTTATTTATTATGCATACTAAAATTAGACTATAAATATAGGTTTGAGCAAATATGGTCAGGCGAACAGATTTTTCCAAGCATTTTGTGTAATGCAGAGAAAAATGACATAGGTGAACACCTGAATCGCATGCATTGATTTCTGGCTGGAGGAGATTGTAGAGTAGTCTGATCCATATTGGTTTGCCTTTAATTGGCTGCTACATTTGGCACCTTTATCTCTTACAACCATGCCACATCAAGTGTTAAATGATAAAGCCATGTTTTGAAATTGATGATGGAGGAATGATGTTGATCGTGTTATATAGATTTCCTATCTTTAAAAGATTAATAACATAGGTTTGATAATTGTCTTACATGTTAAATTCACAAAGAAAATGATGAAGGTTAAATCCAAGTATTGCAAGTTCAATTTTGCCATTTTGGAAAGCCCCAGCTTCTTTTTGCATCTAACGGATGGGAGTGGTGGAGAGGCCAATGACTACCATTGAAGTCATCTGGCCCCTTCGTTGCTTTTCACCAGTTGTCCGTCCCCAACTGTGCATTCTTACGGTTGATAGTAATGGTTAAGACCTCTCTTCCGCCAGCGCACCCTCAAGTAGGGACCACACAGCTCTCACGACAGTGACACACACAAAATGGGTCTATTGCAAAGGTTGCCAATATCTTCTCTACTCTTGAACATAGAAAGTGAGAGATAGAGAGGAAGAGATTAAAAGATGTATAGATGGTGAGATATATTGATACAGAGATAAGGAGATCTATAGAGAGAATGAGAAGACGCGACAAACAAAAGGACAAATACTTAAATGACCTTTCTATAATTCTATGGCATTCCCATTACACACTAAGATGTGATACAAATGAAAATATTCGAACCTTAAATCACACTCATAGGAATTGCCAACGAAGCATCGCCCAAAACAAACACTAAAACTTTGTTAAACTCTTTTGAAGCCATGCCTCGGTTAATTTCTCACTTCTCCGACATGTTTACTGTTTTGTGTACAGTACTAGAAAAATACGAAAATCTGGAAAAGGAAACACGGCGGTAGAGAATGGACACCGACATTTGTAGAAGCATTACTTCAAATTCGTAAATGCTTTTTCGGCCAAACCCATATGCCTTTTCACCAAACCCACATTCGTTGATCCTTTTAACCCTTTGGAAAAATCGTGCCAAAAAATCTGACGATCAATACTATTTCAATCATCTTGCGTCTGCGTGGTTAAATTTCTATCGTTGATCTTTAAAAGGAGATTGTTCCTTTCAGGTAAGGAACACCTTGGGTGTAATAAATTTACAATTAATAGACTGTGTACAATTACTAGCCCCTCTCCCCTATAAAAGGAGAACTTGATTGAGACTTTGAGACTTCCTTACAGTCGAGTGAACGTATTGAAATTTGATTTAGACTTGGTTGAATTAGACTTAGCAGGGAACGCATTCCAATGCGTTCTCTGGTAATGCTGCAAGAAAGTCTGAATAAGTCTCTCGAATTTTGAATAAGTAATGACTTATATTTCATTACTAGTAGATATTTCACAGAACATTAAAGTAATGACTTATACAATACGATGTAAACTCCCTGGACAGCTTTCAGTCACTTGTTCAGTTTAGAATACTTACTTAGTTTTATGGGAAAGGAAAGGAAAGAAAAGATCTTTTTATGGGACTAAACAACTTTTATAGTCTATTATACCAGTCATATGTTTTTGGTTTACATATGATGACAGCAATATGAGACTATCCAATATTTCTTGTGTGAGGCATCTATTATGCTACAAACAAGGCATACATACCTTACCCCAATGGGATTTGAACTTGTGACCTCCCTGAATACAAGTTTTCCACAACTAGACTAACTCAAATATGTCATTTACAACACCAATTCTCAGGTTTCTCCAATTTTTGCAGAGAACAATGTTTCTAATTTTGCTCTTACTCGTGATTTTTCCTTCAGCCATATGTGATACCCGACATTCCGACTGCAGTACTGATTATTATATAGAGGGGAGTGCATATTCCACAAACTTGAATTCAGTACTCGCTGAGCTGTCTCAAAGTTCAGGGTTTGACAAGTCTTCCCATGGGCAATCTCCCAATAAAGTCTATGGCATGTTCCAGTGTTTTGGTTATGCATCAGCAGCGCTGTGCGCAGATTGTTCGAGTGAAGCAAATGACAGGCTTCCAGGCCTTTGCGAAAATGCGATAGGCGGGGAAGTGTGGATGGACGATTGCTTCTTGCGCTATGATAACTTTAGTTTCTTTTCAGAATTAGATACCACCTTCCATCTGGTGCAGAACGACCAGGTTTTGAAAATCAATTGGAAGGGTTACGAGTCCGCAGCGCTTTCTCTTCTCCACAAATTGTCTGCTCAAGCCCTCCAAAATAATGGATACGCTTCGGGATCAGCCAACTACTCTGCTTCGCATAAGGTGTACGGTCTAGTTCAGTGTGTGGGGCTTTTGTCAATGAAGGATTGTGAGTCCTGTTTGTATGGAGCAAGGCAAGAGTTAGAACAGTGGTATCACTACAATCAAGGGGTTCAGGCCATGTCAAGTAGCTGCACAGTGAGATACGAGATATATCAGTTTTTTCACTCAGCTAACGCAAAATCAAGTTAGTATCTCTGTATTCTTCAATGTTTCTCTTTAATTTATTTGTCGATATCTTTGGATGCCGACCTCTTCAATTTCGTTCAATACTATTTAGATTCTAGAAATTATAGTGGAGAACTCGAAGAACGGCGCAACAATCTTCTCTGAAATATGATATTCCATAACGCTTAGCTTCCTGCAAGTATCTTTTAGAGCTCCAAAAAAATATATGCCTATATACTATCAAATTTAAGTACAGGATATATTCATTAATACTTTTTTTTTTTTTTTTAATACTTATCACTCATAATGAAGAATTGTTTTCAAACTTTATTATATGTTAGACAGTTATCTCTAGGATGTGGCTATGAAACGTCATGTATCTTATTTTAATTTATTATTAATGCAAATTTTGGCTCCACCCCTTTATTTATAAAAAAAATGAATTGTTTTCAAATTAGATAAACTTACGATATATCCATTCATAGATTCAACAACACTTTTTAATAAACTAATCTCCACAACCACAAGTCTTGATCACGAACCCTTCCCCAAGTTAAATAATCCTGACATCCATTTATTTCATTTTAGTTGCTATACTTATGACTTTTAGAAGTTATATATATATATATATATATATATATATATATATATATATATATATATATATATAGTTTATGTTAATTAACTGATGTGCCCCTTTAATATTTAAACTAAAATGACTCTTTAATGTCTAGAATAATACAAATTGTTAATAATAGTTAGGTGAACTATTGGCTATATCATTTCTGAATTTAGTAAAGGTACAACACTTCTGTAATGTCCCCTTTTTAGACCATTTAATGGGTAATCGAGGGTTGGCCTATTATCTCAGTTCTCGTAGGTTAGTAGTATGGATAGGGGACCCATCCTAAGGTTTGTGGAGCTATGCAAGGGTTTTATAAGTTATTTTAGATAGTTTGGGGCAGTCTCCTAAATTTTAGGATGCATTTCTACATTTTAGGGATTGACTGGGAGTTGACCGAAACATATTAGGGGACCTCTGGAATCATTCTGGAGACTTTGGTTGTAGTTTCTATGTTTTTAGAGAGGGCCCCCATTTTTTAAGGAAAATTGTTAGTTTGCCTACAACATTCACACATCATCCTTGGACTAGTTATATCACTCAGATTTCAGTTTGGAGTCTACATAACAAATTTATGAATAAATTTCGAATAATTAAATTATGGTCTAAAGTTTGATTTAAATTAAAAAACAATAAATGATTTAATCAAATCACTTTATATTTTAGTAAAATATAATAAAATGGCCTCATGGCACACTTTCCTAGGCATCATGAATAATAAGTTATTAATAAAAAGGTGGCCATTTTTTGAATGAGGAATGAGACCCTCTAGTGGTTCAAACTCCTCAAGAGGTAACTAGCACTTGCACCGAAAAAAGGTGCAAGGGATAAGCCGATAGGTCTTTGATGTGAAAGCATAATTGAAGGTTTACATATCAAAATGCATATACCACATACCTAATGAAATATACAAGGATCTCCAAGAATATTTGGACCATGAAATAGTGAGTGCTAGTGAGGGAATCAAGCATTGTTGATTTTTTTGTAGATGAAATGTGTGAAACCTTATTTCTTATAGAGAGTGGATCTAAATTTCCCACTATTTTATGTTTTTGTAAGTCTCGTATTTTTCCCTTTATTGACATGGTTTCAATACTTCAAACTATATGTATAATGTTTATTTTTTGAAAGTAAAATTAACATTTATTAGGCAATGCATAAAATTCAATATTTTCCCAAAAGTAAAAGTAAAAATAAACTAATTAGTGCTATCAAGTAAAATAAGTTTAAGATAAAATTAAATAGTCTTTTAGAAAAAAAGCAATTCTTAAAGTATTTCAAAAGAAAATAAAGTAATTGCATACGTAAAAAAATTGTATAAAGTAAAAAATAAGTTAATTAAATAATTTAAAGCATTGCAAATAACTAAAAGTAGCTTTTCACATTAATATAAAATAAAGAATGTAAAATAAAACAAAACAATTAAGAGATTTTCTTTTCTTTTTTTGTATTTAGAGATGAAATTTTATATTTTCCCCTTAAAAAATTATGTCAAAAAGTTTGCTGACTAATTTTCACACAAAATGTTATTTGAAACATTAAATATAAAATTTCATAAAAGAGACATTAAATTAATAAGAGAAATCAAATATTTATATAGGGATGAAGTAGTTGAAGAAAACATTGATTGTATTTTTTTACTTCGTAGAAAATGTAGATACATTCGAAATGTACTATTCCCTATTCTAATCATAATATGTTCCATTTTAAACCATCTTAAATACATTCAAACAAACAAGAAGAAAAATTTAAATAAAATATAATGTACATGTTAATTATTATTTTTTATACATATTAATATAAATTATAAATTTATACAAATAAAATATATAATCAAATAATAAATGTTTAAACCAAAAATAATTTAAAAATTATAAAGAAAAACAATATGATCATAAGTTCCATACTACTATAAAACCTATTTTTATTATTCATTCCCTTAATTACTCATTGTTGGTCTTGTCAACACGGGTACATTATTTAAAATTTTAACTTTTACCTTTACTTTTGCTTGATCATATGTTGTCATTTACGACCGTGTCTATGGGGCAGAATATTTGCACCTTTGTTAATACAATATGTTGTTAACCAAATACGTTAACAACATGTATGTTAGCCTACTATGTTAACATGTGTTAGTAATTTGCAAACAAACACAATAGACTAACATACGTGTTGTTAGCATATATTGTTAACAGCATATTGTGTTAACAAAGGTGCAAATATTCTACCCCATAGAAACGACCGTCATTTGCAAATTTTAGGAATAACACCAAATAAAAAATAACAACATTAAATTTAATGTAGTACATTTTTGCACAGATTGCATCTGTAACATTGCAGGCATATATTACATAATTGGCAACAACCTTTATTCTCGAACACTTGCAAATGCAAGGTAAAGCCCTGAAATTCTTTCACCATGGAAAATACATTCCTAATTGTGTAACAGAGAGCTAAAACAATACACCATAATGGCCAGGTATATCATTTTATTTACCCTAGCATCAATAGAATCAAAAAAGATTTAGTCTTTAGATATATACTCACGTAAACATCCAGCTAATAAGAAGATGAAGAAGGTCGTGTCTATGGGGCAGAATATTTGCACCTTTGTTAACACAATATGTTGTTAACAAAATATGTTAACAACATGTATGTTAGTCTATTGTGTTAACATGTGTTAGTAATTTGCAAACAAACACAATAGGCTAACATACGTGTTGTTAACATATATTGTTAACAATATATTGTGTTAACAAAGGTGCAAATATTCTGCCCCATAGACACGACGGATGATGAAGAATCTGTGACAGGATTAAGAGGAACCTGCTGGCCACAATCAAGATTTAGACCACAATTTTGTTGCCCAACACCCATCAAATCAAGGAAATGCAGGTAATGTGAAACTCTTCGGTCCATTTTCTCAGCCTCCCCGGCTATCCCACATTCTAAACCCCTCATCTAGAACGTTGATGGTCATGTGAACCCATTTACCCACCATCACATCATGAGCTGAAGGTATTCTTTGCTTGGTAGGGGCCATCCACTGCCATATTGCAGCTTGAAATGCAATTGTGACATTCTCTGCCAAATATTCTAGGTGATTAAGCAAATCAATTTTAATTCCTTCACCAATCCATCCATAGTTATACTTCCTGCATCAAAAAAGAAAACCAAGGAGATGAAACCTTCAATGTTCTAAGACCTCCATTCACCGAAAACAAATCATGTCCTCTAAGATTGAAAATTGTGAACATTCATTGTATTTCACCATCAAAGTAAATATCATGTCAAATACAAACATGTGAGGAATGCATACTAATCATTTCAGAGTACTGCTTACAAATCAAATTAGACATTTGTCCCTGACGAGACAGTAGAAATGGAATCACATTAGTTGCGAGAACCTACCAGTAAACTGATAGAGCACCACATCAATGGTAATTGGCTCCAGGAGCACACGGGTAAAGCAAGCTTTGGTCACAATAGAAATGATTCCGGCTCATTTCTTCTTTATTAAATTATAGCATAAGCCCCAAGCCAATGGGCCACCAATTGCAACACCATAGCCACTTGTAAATCAAGTCAGATAAATCCCTTTTAGCATAACATTACTTGGTTCCCAAGGTTGACAAGGTTTCACGAACCAACATTATCTTCCACAACTTCATCAACATAGATGTCATAGAGTATGTAATTGTTAGGGTAAGGCTTATGAGAAGGACAACACATTCTTTAATATTTTTTATATTATTTTACATTCCACAGTGGCAAAAGCAGTATGTGGATCTTAGACTGTTCAATTCCTAAAATTTGGGAAATAACCCGTCCTTTGACATTC
This sequence comes from Thuja plicata, assembly GCA_018584345.1. Classification (NCBI taxonomy): domain Eukaryota; kingdom Viridiplantae; phylum Streptophyta; class Pinopsida; order Cupressales; family Cupressaceae; genus Thuja; species Thuja plicata. The sequence goes on from MU225422.1 coordinate 40,505, forward strand.
TCTCTGATGTTGTTTTACAGTTTCACGATGATAACATCAGCATTAGATATCTCATTATTATGGTCTTAAAAATCCTAAAGAGAATAAAAGCTGTGGAATTAGATGAAAAAGCATTCTAACTATCACCAGAAAATTCAACAGAACAGACCATCTTTGTTGCCAAGAGAACCATTTGATTTTTTGACTTTCCTATACTTTTTGCTATCACAAATCCAAAAAAGAGATGTTTGAATAACTCAGAAGCATCCCAAAGAGGTAATCCGGCCGAGAAGATATACCCAAGACACAGAAAACAACTGAGAGAAGAATTATTAGCTTCATGTTCAGTGTGTTGTTTCCAAGACTTAGGAGCACAATAGACATGATGAGCATTTATCTATGTACGGTAATATTTTATTAAAAAAACATTCCATAAAGTAAGATCTACACAATCAATATCGTTGGCTGTATTTGCTCATAAATAAAAAATGTAGGCAAGATATATCACAAATATCTTCACTTTAAGAATGTCAAAAAAAAGAGTACTAATAATTGAAATATGTCATGTACAGAGATAGATCTGATGCAAATGCCATCTAATCTGATGCAAATGGTACTTAAGCTGCTTAAAACAGTAACATAAATGGCATGTAGCTAAGTAAATCTTCTACTTATTATTATATTCAATACTTTCTACGTAAATCTTCTCCTCTAAATCATACAAAGAAAATAAGCATGAATAAGTGACCAAATTGTACTCAGCCATTATCGTAATATGAATTCCAACCCTGTGTATCTCACAAAAGACCCTAAACTACACAAAAACAAATATTTTCAAGCACTTTTCAGCTGAAGACTGCACCAGTGCAGGTATCATAAATATTGACCATCAAACCCTGAATATACCCAAGTTCAAGTACTTCATATGAAGACACAACCAATGGATATCATGTAACAGATCATCACATTACGAGAAGTAAACTGAATTATAAGGAAATAATTGAGAATATAATTACAACCCCACCACAATTGTGTTATTTCCAAGATCTAGAGACAAAAGAATCGAATGGATGGTGTTCTTCTCTTGCATCTAACACAAATAAATTGACATGAATAAAAGTAACAATATGTCATTCAGGCACCATCATAACATAGATTCAATCTATGAGTATATTAAGAAGAAAACATGAGTTAACATTGGGTGAAATACCACATCTAAATTATTGGTTGATTTTAACGATAGATATATCTCTGGGTCAAAACATCTAGGCCATATAAGAGATGCCTAATGAGATTTCTATTAAAAACAAAAAATAACATTCATTGAAACAGAGTGTGTTCAAAAAGCAAAATGAAACACCTTTACACCTTAGATACAACCCACCCAGTTAAGCAATGAATACAGATTGCGTAAACAAACCACTCCATCACAATGTGGAATATTATCAATCCCTTCGAACCCTAGGATTTCAATTGTATTTCAAAACCTTAAAAAATTATTACCTGAAAAAAATAGAATTAAAAAAATAAGTTAACCTAGGGTATTTAGATCTTACAAGTCGTTTCAGCTGCAATGTGGCTGGAAAAAGCAACAAGCTCCTTCTATCGTGTCAACATTCTTCCGGTCGTACCAAAACCTATCCCCTTGTACAATGTAGTCGCGGTAATGAAAGAATGGTAATCCCATAATCCCACAGCATGAACAACAGGCGAATTTCTCTTTGCAAACAGTGCCTCAAATTGATCCACGATAAACACCCAAAATTCTCCCTTGCATTCACACCCCCTATCATAGATCTTTACCTTCGTCTTCACCAACGAAAAGTTTCACACTGAAATCCAAAACCAACAAAACCACAAGGAAAATCTTGCCTGCCCCCATGGTCAACGAGATCTTAATCTTCACCTGTAAAATTTAAAAATCAAAAGCTGAAATAATATGAACACAAGAAATGTGATTGCGTATAGTGTTATACACATATTAGATGGGTAAATGCTCTTTTTCCTACACGACCTCAACATTCCTGGCAAATTATGAGGTGCACACGCAATCGAAGCTTTCAGGCATTACCTTTCCTATTTACCTCTTTCGTACTAGAAAATCAGGTGCGAGAAGGTTTCAGCGTGAGACAGGTTTTAGATTTTAATCGTGAGACAATAAATAATTGTTCGGTATCGAGCGAGCTCGGGAGGGAAAGCCTATCGACTTAATCAAATTTAATAAAGTCCTTCAAATAAATTATGAAAACCCTAAAAGGGGTTCGAAATCTTTGGAGGGAAAAAGGCTAAAGTAATAAAAGAAGATTGAGGCAACAAATTCGTTCATTAAGAGATCATTTTTACTTGAGCATTCTGGAGGTTGGAGCTCTCGGAAGGGTTTCTACTACAAATTAGTTTTCCACGAATGAAAACGCTTGGAAGAACTAGGAGTTGGATGAAACCCCAGTGCTCCTGGTGATAGGATTTACCATAGTTTAGATTAAGCTTCAGTTTTGCATCAATTTTGGTGAAGAATTTCTTGGATCAGACTTGCTGATAGTAGAATTAAGTGATCAAATTATAGATCAAGGTCTGGATAGTAGGGCATATACATTTCCAACCATCAAAACCCCAGCCGTACCACTCTCGGGCGAAACCCGCGTCCCTCCTTGGTTGGCAACGTCTAAACCTGCAACAAAAACGTAATGGGATGTATGTATACCATCCCCCATACATGCCCCCACGTCCACGTCCCAGG
>MU225422.1:46764-67664 GCA_018584345.1 Thuja plicata
TAGGAATCCTCTCTCTACATCTTAGGTGTCACCTTAAGACGCCTCTCTCTACATCTTAAGGGTCATAAGGATTTTCAAGGGGTCCTAGGATATATTAATGTGTCCTAAAACCCCTTAACATACACTACTGAATGATAAGGGCTCTTAAGGGATCCTAAGACACAATAATGTGTCCTAGGACCCCTTATGACCCCATACAGCCCTTTAGGACCCCTAAGATGCATTGTAAGGGGTCCTCAGGGGTCCTAGGACAAATTAATGTGTCATAGCACTCCTTATGACCCCTTAGGACCCATCTCTCTACATCTTAGGGGTAGTACGATTGTTTAGGGGTCTTAGGACACATTAATATTTCCTAGGACCCCTTAGACCCCTTACAACCCCTAGGACCCCTTACCACACACTAATGAATGGTAAGGGGTCCTAAGGGGTCTTAAGGGGTCCTAATACACATTAATGTGTCCTAGGACCCTTCATAACCCCTTACAAAATTTTAAGACACCTAAGATATATGATAAGGGGTCCTAAGAGGTCATAAGGGAATATGTCCTAGGACCCCTTATGACCCCTTAGGACCCTTGAGGACCCCTCTCTCTAAATTTTAGGGATTGTAAGGGTTTTAAATGTGTCGTAGGACTTCTTAGACACCTTACAAACCCTTAGAAAACCTTACCATACACTAATGAATGGTAAGGGTTTCTAAAGAGTCGTTAGTGGCCTTAAGGGGTCCTAGAACACATTACTGTGTTGTAGGAATCCTTACAATAAGCTAATGAATTTCAAGAGGTCCTAAGGGTTTATCAGTGGTCTTAAGGGTTCCTAGGACACATTATAGGACCCCTTATCATACAATAATGTATGACAAGGGGTCTTAAGGGGTTGTAAGGGGTCTTAAGGGGTCCTATGACACATTAATTTGTCCTAGAACCCCTTTTGACTCCTTAGGACCCTTTATCACGCCTAAGATGTAGGGAAATGGGTTATAAGGGGTCATGGGACCCCTAATGACCCCTTAGTATCCTTTAGGAATCCTCTCTCTACATCTTAGGTGTCATAAGGGTTTTTAATTTGACATAGAACACATCACTGTGTCTTAGGACCTCTTAAGACCCCTTAGGACCCCTTACCATACACTAATGTATGGTAAGATATCGTAAGACGTCTTAAGGTGTTCTAGGATACATTAAGGTATTCTAGGACACATTAATGTGTCCTAGTTGTAGCTCCTTATGACCCCTTAGGACACTTTAATATCCCTAAGATGTATGATAAGGGGTTGTAAGTTGTCCTAAGGGGTCATAAGGATATGTAGGACATATTAATGTTTCCTAGGACCACTTAACACCCCTTACAACCCATGAAGACCCCTCTCTCTACACCTTAGGGGTTGTAAGTGTTGTTAAGGGGTCCTAAGACACATTAATGTTCCCTATGACTCCTTATACCCCTTATCACCCCTTAGGACCCCCTACCATACACTAATGAATGGTAAGTTGTCCTAAGGTTTCCTAAGGGTCAAAAGGGGTCCTAATACAATATCCACATCACTGAACCTAAAACTCCCGAGAGTTTTAGGTATTTGCTAAACCAATATCCACATCACTCTTCTCTAAAGGAGAAGACTCATCCTTCAATTATTCAAGCACCTCCACTGCCCTTTCCTCTGTATGCTTGATTATTGTTGCAGCGTCTTCCAGATTATTTGTCACGAGTGTATTAATTCTTTTATTTTGTTCTAAATATTAGTCCAACAATTTGAGTGATGTTTACTTTATCTACATGTGATAGAGAGCCACATATCTTATCTAAGGCATACTTTCAAATGTTTCTTTAGTAAGAACAACCTCCTTTCTCTTTGCACTTAAAGCTTCCCTAAGCTCCTTTGGAAGCTTGTCAAAGATGTCATCCAAGTATAAATCAAATGTTGTCATGTGCAAGATAATTACCTTCTCTATTGTTTGCTTGTCTTCCAAAGTGGCATCATTAAATATCTATTTGTAGTTACTTTGAAGGAATCATGGTGGCTAATGGCATTCACCAAACAATTAATATCAAGGGGTTCATGAGCAGTATCAACTGGAGGGAATCATCTATTTTCTTATTCTTCATTCCTTTCTCCATTTCTTTCGCCTCTTCTTTCTCTACAAGAGTCTCTACTGGAGGGACTTTAGACTTCTATTTGATAATATGTTGAACATCCTCTTCTTCCTCTTCCTTTTCTTCTTCTTCTAATGTTTTCTTTGTCTTCTTCTTCATCACATACTTTTCTTTCTCCTTCTCTTCAGCACGACTATCTACCCAATCTTTAATGATCACCTCTTCCAGTCCAAACTTATCCTTTTTGCCTTTTTTCTTAGGCATTCGTCCCTTCATCTCAGCAGATGTTGACTTCTCTAGGGTTCCGAAGGAACCTATATTTACCACAGGAGGGGTGCAAAAGTGAAACTTGTTCTTCTTTTTGCTTGTCTAAACCTTCCTTCTTCCAAAGGAGGACAACCAAAATCTTTTGACACCCAGGGAAGATTTTCCTTTTTGAAGAGATTCTCCATTCTCTTCTCATGCCCTTTCTCTGACTTCTTCCAGACCATTTTATTTAATATCTCTTTTTTAGTCCCAAATCTTTCCTCATCTAGATCCACCAGCAATTATAGAAACACTTCAATATTATTTTCTACATCCTATGTAGAAACCTCATAAGGGAGATCTAGTAACCAAGGAGTTCTTGGTTCGACTACCTCAATAAAATAATGGTCCTTAACCACTAGGAAAGTAATCTCATTTTTTATACTTTCGGACAAAGTCATTAGGGAATCTTTCCCTTTCCTGAAAATTCTTAAAGAAGCCCCATTATAGGGTATTATATACCCTTATTAAAACTTCTAATACACTCTTTGATTCGCAACCCGACAGGGGTGAACTTGTTCCATATTTATTCCCTAAAACCTAGAAGCTCATTCAAAAACATAAATACTAAATAGATGATTAGGGACCCAAACCAGAATGGATACTTTATATTCTTTGTCTTCTCAAGGTTGTCTATCGGTTGCTACCTTAGGAGCTCACACAAATCAAAACTCTCTCCTTCAACCACCATTTGGTATGTTGTGTAAATAGCGGTAGCAGTTGTAAAACCCTCATGGTTTTGATAGTAGATTTTATATGCAATTCCCTCGGTTACATAGCCAACACCTGGATCATTAAGGTACTCCACCATCATGCTTCTCTTGTCTGATTGCGCACCAGTTAACTTCATTAACCATATTTCTCTTCACTACTTCCTGAACATGGATTATTTCAAATAAACATTATCCAGTCATTACACTAATGGTATCTCTTGTAATCTTGTGAGGCCTATCTAGATACATTACATCTCCATGAAATCCTAGTCAAAATGATCCTTATCAAGTCATGCTCATAGCTAAAGTCTGGAAACTACTTTCAAAATGTTCAAACCCTTCTTTAGAATGTATTTATATGCCCTAACATCCTCAGTATAAATTGCATCAATTAGAACCTTGGAAAAGGAATCGTCCTTATCTTTCTTCATTGCCACAAACAGATGTAGCTTGAACTTAGGTCATGGCTTCATTGTAGCATTGACAATAATGGGAGTAGCCATTTTGATCTTAGAATGTTCACAATAGATAGCACTAAAAATGTGAATACCTTTGAAAGCATGATTGCTAGGATTTACAGACTTCACAACTTGAGAGACATCCTTCACAAAACTTTAGCTCTTCAATTCGCACAATCACAGATTATGAAAAGTAATGCCAAAATAGAATTTAACCATTCTCCAAAATCCCTAAGTGATTTGCATTGGATGCACTTGATCTCTAGTATAGAAAGATACCAAAAAGCTACTCTGTATTCACAAAGCTCATGAATACCTCCACACGTGTCTACAAAGACTTGAAATGCTACGAAAAAACATTTAAAACTTCTACCATTCTAAAAATTATCTAGCATAGAAACCATAAGGAGGTTTACATTTCTTCAATAAAAACTCCCCCTTGGACAATGCTCTTTGATTAGTTTCTAGTGGAAACATCTGCACCACAACAAGGTCCAAACTCATAATTTTCCTTTCCTTCTTCCTTTTCATCAGACTCCTTGACCCATTTCTTTTGCATCTTCTCCTTCTTTTTCTCTATATTAATCTTCTTCACATGAACAAAATTTATCTCATTCTTTCCTCTGCAGAACCTAGCAATGTGTCCCGATTTCTTGTAATTGTGATATGTAAGACCATGTTGTGGATCACTTTCACTTCTTGTGACATTAGATTCGTACTCAACATCTTTGACTCAAAATTCATTGCATGCAGAATAGTAACCATTGAAAGATTGAACATTCCCACCATTATTTACATTTATGAACCCATTTCTCATCATCCTACTTCTTCATTCATTTACTTTATGTCCAAACTTATTGCAAGCATAGCATTGACCATTAAATGGTAGAGATCTTATCTAACATATACATTCACTAGCTTTATGTCCAAACTTGTTGCATGAGAAATAATTACCACTGAAAAATAGAGAGTGCTTGGTTTGAGCAGGAGAAAACTTCTTAAAGTTCATATTCCGGAATAGAGTGAAACATTTTTTTTATCGTAATTTGTCTTCTTGATCCATCCTTGACCTTTTCCTTGTCTTTGTCATCTTTTTTGGGAGCTTTATAATTTTCTCCTTAATTGAACCAAGACCACCTTTTTCCTTAGATAGTTTTGAAAGCCTAGCATTTCATCAAGTAGATTGCTTCCACTTTTGAGTTACATTTCTTTGTCAATTATTTCTTTTGCATCATTCAACTCCTTCCTAAAGATAACAACTTCTTCAAACTTAGTGCACTCTCCTCATTTTTCATGTCACTTTGTTCCAAGACAATCAACTATCTTCTTTCCTTCTTCAACATGAATCTTCATATGGACAATATTATCTTCTTCTTTATTGAACTTTTCCTTATGTCCCTTGCATAGAGCTTTAGCATCCTCCAGATCAATAAGAGAAATTCTCAATTCTCTTTCAATATGATCTACAAATGCATCAATGCCCCATCCTTGTGGTTTTATAGCATCTATATCTTTCTTAGATTCAAATATTGTGTTTAAATCCATGATCTACCTCAGTTGTTAGACTATTACTTCAAGAACCTTTCTCTGATACCAATTGCACTTTTGGATGTTGAGACGAGGGGTAAATCAACATATATAAAAATGTACTCACTTCATTAACCATTCATTCCATATAAGACACGTGCAGAAGTAACTAACTGAAACAAAAAATGCAACACACAAGAGCATCAATTTTTTTACTTGGAAAACCCAATGTGGGAAAAACCATGGGGAGAACTATCTCACCATATAAAAAATTGATTACAATAGTTTTAGATTCTAGGCCAAGGAAGCTCACTGCTCCTAAGATTTGCACTTGCTACCAATAAGCCCATTGCTCCAAAAGGATTTGTAGGCTAAGGTCCACAACCTTAAGGATAGATACAATGAATTTGTGGACTAAAGATCACTTCTTCAGTGTAAGATACAATATGAAATGATTACGAGGAAATGCGATTGTTGAATAGAGACAAAACACATCCTCTAAAATGTTGATTACAATTCATTGTGCTAAACATCATAAACTAACTTCATTACTCGTCATCTAGTCTTGTGGACCTTTGCACTTACACCACATATCGTACACAACCTATTATGCAGATCATACCATCCACAAAAGGATCTGAACCTATATATACCATTTGCAATGATCAATAACATCAATTAGGTTGGCCTAACTCGATGAAATGTGTAGAACATAAAAAGTCAACCCAAAATATTATCTCCATTGCATTGCAAAGGGAAAACAAAATGTGTGAGGCATCAAACCATGTCAACACACCATCATATTACGCCCAAATCACCGCCTATATCACTACATGCTACCACATGGACACAAACTACTCAAGACAACTCTAGAAGATAGAACTGGTAAAGCAAGCCAATGGAACAAACTTAAAACATGATGCAGACCTCCATAACACCTACGGATGCATAACATAGCATCACCTAATATAAAAAAAAATCATTTGAGAACCACAATACAAAATATTCAACGGTAGAGGAATGCGAAGCATTCCAATAATTAGGTACTCTATCACTACACAGACCGACACTTAGAACATCACTAAATCTTTTGCGGGAAGAATTAGAACTCAAAACTTGAGATATATCTTCCTTTTGCATCCACCAACATCATATTGGCACCACAAGCCAAGATGATACAATGTGGAAAAATGCAAACCAAAATACAACCTAATCTGTCATATTATTTGTCAAAATCGCCATACTTAGCCAAATTATAATGCAAACATGTCAATAATACTTAAACATTCTGGAATATACATCCATCACTCAAATGATTCATCTCCAATAATCACCAACAATCTCTCTACATTAATGACAACACTTCTGCAATATCCTAATACAACAACATTCCAAAAACAACAAGTACACAACTAATTCATACTTTTGGACCTCATCAGACATTAGGTTGACATCAATGAAAACACTAACTAGTATTTGCAACAGTGAATTCCATTTATCAAGAGAGAATTCATTTTCATTTTCCCAATCTTTTTTTTGTGCTAATGTCGTGGTCCACAATAAGCTTATCTAGAAGGAATATTCTAGACACACCCCGCATAACTATACCTAGGTGGATATAAAGAAATGATGTCCCAACAACTAATCATGACCAAGTATCTGAGTAAAAATAATAAACTCTAATGAATTGGGGAAATAAAATCCAATGGGAACTCCCCTCTGCCCCAGCTCTCTAGTTCATCAAACAAGGTTGTCCCCTCACCTTGGCTCTCTATGTTTTAGTTGTGGAAGGTTTTGGGTATCTCTTGACTCAAGCTATTTTTCAATCCCATGTCAAAGAGATTCATTTCCCTAATATTGAATAGAAACTTTTTAACAACCACTTTTCTAGTGACTCTTTCCTCACTCTTTGTGAAGAAGAGGATAACATCAAGCAAGCTCTTGTGTGTCTTAAAATGTTTAGTCAAGCATCAAGCTCCAACATTCAATGGTGTAAAACTATTTGTTACAAGTAGTCTTTCTTACCCAAGCTAGACTGGTTGGCCTCATTCAAATGAAAATGGATTGAGGATAGAGAAATTTTAAGGTTTTTGAGCATACCTTTTGCTTTCCAAGCTAGCCCTTCCAAGCTATGGCTTATTGTGTTGGCAAGAATTCAAAAGAAACTTTAGTATTGGATTACCAAGCCTCTCTCTTTGACTAGGAAGTTATAAATATACTAAAAATTTAGTTGCCACACATGTTTACTACTCATGCTAGGTTATCTCTAAGGCCTCCTATTTGATGGTTTCAAAACTTCTTAGAGACTTTCTTTGGGTCTCCAGTGAAGGCCATCACGGTTTCCACCATGTGACTTGAGAACTTTGTTACCTACCATTAGATTTTGACAGCCTGGGATTAATTTCTATTTATCGATGCTACATCACCTTATGTGCCAAATAGATAATTAGGGATCTTAATGGCGATGAAGCTTGTAAAATTATGATTTGCCATTACATTTTCTTTAGTTTCCCTCGTAGTTGTCCAGCCTATAAGGGCTTTGATATTGGCACACTTCTAGCCACAAAAGAGTCAGTTTAGATCCATGGAACTTTTGTCATCAAAATTATTTGGAAAGCTTGGGAAGCTCTCAAACCATTGCTACATTGAGATGGAGATGATTTTTATAATGCTCTATCAATTAATCAATACTCCATGTGGTGGTCCAAATTATTTAGCACTCAAGGGAAGCCTTTGGCTCTCTCACCTTGGACCAAAGACCTGTGATTCTATGATGCAGAGGCATATGAGGTTCTTGGAAAATCTGTAGCTGTCAGATTTTCGGTTGCTTTGGAGCTCGGTTGAAGGATGGAGTTCTCGGTTGGAGTACTCAGTTGAAGGTTGCTCGACTTCAATGGATGTTTTCTCAGCCTTGGTTGTTGTTTGCGACTCAGTCTCACCGATGGGTTTCGATGTCTGCTGTTGGCTCGTTTGTTTCACAGAGTGGGGTCTGGTTGGTTCGGTGGCTTCACCGACTGATTTTGTTGGCTCGGTCTTGTTTCTCATCGAGCGGTCTGTCTTTCGGTGTTCTTTCTCATCGACTAGTTTCTTTGGTTGGAACTATGGGCCGACTTATGCATTTAATTTGGGTCGCGACATTTATGTGGGATCTCTCTTTGGGGATTGTGTGGACCTCAATATGGATTGGTTCATTCTCCTAGGTGGATTTAATGACCGTTGCAAGCCGACTGGTGAAGAACACGTTGGGCATTATGTTCTTGATGTCGACTTGTGCTTTTATTTATTTCTTTTGCAATGCCGACTTGCGGCAAAGTCGTATAAATAAAGAGGTTTGGGTAGAGTGTTAGGGGTAGAACAGAAGGAGGAGAAGAAGAGCTTGAAGAGTTCTTGTGAAGATTTGCAGATCTGGGATAAATGGAAGGAAGCTTGAAGAGCTAGTAGCATGTTGGCTTAGGAGGCAAGGAAAATGCTTTGTGGCCTGCGAGCACAAGTTTAGATTTTGTCTTGGAGTTCCTACTAGGTTGTTGTGTGGTGTGTCATAGACCTGGAATAGTTCAGAAGGTGGAGCTAAAGCTTGCAGAGAAGTTGTATGTCTTGGTAGAAGGTACATGGCCCGATGCTTGCAAAAGATCTCAGTGTTAGATCTTAGTATGATTTCATTGTAATTTGTCGTAACTGGGAAGGCCTTACAACCCAACATGTTGCATGTAATTGAATCTGAATATAAATATAAGTTGATAGAAGTTGTTATATCTCTGTTGTGTTTGGTTTCCGTTGTTGTCTTGTTGTTGGCTGCAAGTCTGGAGAGTCCTTTATTGGATCCTCCTAGCTTGACTACATCAAGTGGTATCAAAGCATGGTTTGATCTTGTTGGGGTGGCCGTCGATCTGGATTCTAGACTTGTGGTTGTTCCTGTGGCGTTGTTGTGAGGTGGCAGAGAGTGGGTCTGACATGCATCAGTGAAGGATGTGCACAAGGTGGCGAGAAAGGAGATTGGTTGTTTGCTGAGTTGCTCTTGTGAATTTGATAGCTTTGCTGATGGAAAAGTTTCTTGTTTGGCCAGTGCAAAGAATTGTTTGGAGTAGGAGAGAGCAAGTTGATGTTGTAGAGGTTGTTGGTTTTCATACTCAGATGGATGGATCTGGTATGGAAATTGCAGAGCATCTTGTTGTTGATGATGAGATTGTTGATAAGGAGGAAGAGTTATCTTTGTATAAGGGCATGGATGCTGATTATTTTGTTGATCGGTATGAGGTTATGGATGAGACTAGTGAAGATGGTGGACATCTTGATCTGCTGCTTATTGATAAGCTTGAGTGCTTTGATGAGGTTACTGTTGCTGATGGTGATGTTGGAGAGTTCCAGACAGATTTGGTTCGGATGGATGTGTTGGTGTGGAAGTTGTTCTTAACCTTGAGGATGTGGAGACCGATGGTTAAGATGAGGTGGTGGATTTCTGATTTGCTTCTAGAGTCTAAGTGTGGGACACACTTCTTTTGTTACCCCGGCTGTCTGATGCAGGGGCATCTGAGGTTCTTGGAAAATCTGTGGCTGTCAGATTTTCGGTTGCTTTGGAGCTCGGTTAAAGGATGGAGTTCTCGGTTGGAGTACTCAGTTGAAGGTTGCTCAGCCTCGGCGGTTGTTGGCTTGATGGATGTTTGCTCAACCTTGGTTTTTGTTTGTGATTCGGTCTCACCAACGGGTTTCGGTGTCTTCTGTTGGCTCGGTTGTTTCACCGAGTGGGGTCCGGTTGGTTCGGTGGCTTCACCAACTAGTTTCATTGGCTCGGTCATGTTTCTCACCGAGTGGTCTGTCTTTCGGTGTTCTTGCTCACCGACTGGGTTCTTTGGTTGGATCTGTAGGACGACTTGCTAGCCAGCTTATGCATTTAATTTGGGTCGCGACATTTATGTGGGATCTCTCTTTGGGGATTGTGTGGACCTAAATCTGGATTGGTTCATTCTTCTTGATGGATTTAATGACCATTGCAAGCCGACTAGTGAAGAACACGTTGGGCATTGTGTTCTTGTGCCGACTTGTGTTTTTATTTATTTCTTTTGTAATGCCGACTTGTGGCAAAGTTGTATAAATAAAGAGTTTTGGGTAGAGTGTTAGGGGTAGAACAAAAGGAGGAGAAGAAGAGCTTTGAGAGTTCTTGCGAAGATCTACAGATTTGGGATAAGTGGAAGGAAGCTTGAAGAGCTAGTAGCATGTTGGCTTAGGAGGAAAGAAGATTGCTTGGTGGCTTGCAAGCACAAGTTTCGATTCTGTCTTGGAGTTCCTACCAGGTTGTTGTGTGGTGTATCACAGATCTGGACTAGTTCGAAAGGTGGAGCTAAAGCTTGCAGAGAAGTTGTATGTCTTGGCAGAAGGTACATGGCCTGATGCTTGCAGAAGATCTCGGTGTTAGATCTTAGTATGATTTCATTGTAATTGGCCGTAACCAGGAAGGCCTTACAGCCCGTCATGTTGCATGTAATTGAATCTGAATATAAATATAAGTTGATATAAGTTGTTATATCTCTGTTGTGTTTGCTTTCCAATGTTGTCTTGTTGGTGGCTACAAGTTTGGACAGTCCTTTATTGGATCCTCTGAGCTTGACTGCATCATTCTATAAAAGAGGAATAAAATCTTGTCAGACATGATCCATCTAGCCACCAAGAATTTCCTCTCCTGGCCATATTTCAAAACAAAATTTTGACTCTCCAATCAAGATTAGAGGTCTCGCCAACTAATTTTGGACTTTATTCTCTTGTCATCATTGCACAAATTGGGAGTGTGTTGTGTCATTCCTAGGTGGGAAGATTGGAAATGGTATCCAAACACTCTCTTTTGGAGTTACAAACCCGCTAAGGGATACTCTTGGCGACTTTTGGCTCTCACCTCATTTGTCTATGGTGGACCAACTTCATTCCCACTAGCAATTATAGTTCTCTCACAGGTTGTGACAAAAATGAGTATAGTGGAATCTAGGATGTTATTCTTGAGCCAAAATTATCCCATTTTACTTGGTGTCTTTTGTATCAAGGTCTTCGTATGGGGACTTGTCTAACACACATGGGGAACCCCGCTCTGAAATTTTCCATTTAATGGCCATATTGAGTCAATCAAGCACATTTTTTGGTTCTATTTGTGTGTTTAAGAATCTTGGAATTGGATCCATGACTTCTTTAGGGACATAAGACCCAATCCATTTTTGTGGCACATGATCTTACTTGGAGATTGACCTTTCCTTCTCGCAATTTCATTGAGATATGGCACACTTTTAGTGTGGAAACCTTATTCAACATATGAAAAGATAAAAATGCTACTTTATTTAATCACACTTTTGTTGTCAAATATTTTTCATTTTATTAGATAATGATATGATATGTTATAATGTGCTCATGTAGATTCATGTGCAAGAGAGTAAAGTTGCACTTGAAGTTGTTCATCTTGAGGAGTTGCTGAACTATTAGGGGATTGCCCCTTGCATTGTTGCTTGGGTTCCACCCAACTCTACGTCTCCTCATTTGTGTTGGCAAGGGTGTAGCCACTCTTGTAGATGAGGCAATCAAGGTGACTACGAGTGTTTCTCTTGTGGTTTGACTCCTTAAAATTCCAAAGACATTGTTGCTCATGGAGGATGGTCTCAACCCTTGCTTTTTTGTTCTCCTCGACAAAGCACTGGTTGTTCTAACACCAGCCAATTTCCTCGTGTGCCATTCGCCATCTCTCTAGTGTGCGCTCAACTGCCTAAAAGGAGAATGCTAAAGACAATGTTGTAATTGGTTGGGAGCCTATTGATGACTCCACCCTTGAGGATGTTTAGGGGAAATCAGATGATGTTAACCCGTTTTAATCTTATTTTGTATTGGGCTTAACCCATTTTAATCTTTTATGCTCTTTTGTTTCTCAAAGCTAGACTCTTATATTAAAACTCATATATGTAACTTTCTACCACCCTCCCCTTTTTTTGAATATTGTACTATTTTTTAAATTAATTTAAAATTAAATAAGATATATTCATAAAAAAAACTATTTATCATAAAATTAAAATAAAGTATTTTTAATAGAAGTGACAATCTTTTCCCCAGCCACCATGTAGAGAGCAGCCAGTACTTAACCAATAATTTTTTTGTGATACATAAATATTGTGCCAGTACTTAACCAATAATTTTTTTGTGATACATAAATTTTGACAATAGACATGCGAATATCCATTGATTTTTATTATAAATTCTTTAAATATATATTTATAGATAGATTATATTGAAATTTTTCTATTAAAAATAAAATCTTATTGAATGCAAGATGACACAACTCTTAAGATTTATTTTGGAAATTGATATTCTTTTGCCCTGCAGAGAAGTCATCACGAAGTTTACCTATGATATTGGGGATTATTATAGGTTTGGTAGTAGTCTTCGTTGGCTGTTCCTTGCTGATGCTAAGAAAAGCTAAATCTAAAGTTTCGAGGAAGCCAGCAACCATCGAGAAGCAGAATGAAGGTGCCACTTTAAATTTATTTATTATTGTCCTTAATTTTCTCTCTGTAATAAATCAGTCTAACAGAACTCTCATATATGAAAATGATCAGAAAGGAGGCTATTTACAAAAGAGCAAATTACCTTCAGCTTAGAAACTTTGATCGAAGCAACAGATAATTTTAGTGATAACAACAAGCTTGGAGAGGGAGGCTTTGGTCCAGTTTATAAGGTATGAATTAATGTAGACTATACGCTCTTGGATGCCATTGATATTTCATTTAAGAGTTTCAGTAAAACAGAAGTGGGCTTGTTTAAATTCTAAGGGAACAACCACATACGGAAAGGAGATAGCAGTGAAAAAGTTGTCTGCAAGATCTGCACAGGGAAGAAGAGAATTTATGAATGAAGTGGAACTGGTGGCAAATATTCAACACAGAAACCTTGTGAATTTGCTTGGATGTTACAGTGAGGAAACCGAAAGGATGCTTGTCTATGAGTATATGCCCAACAAAAGCCTTGACACCTTTCTCTTCGGTGAGTCATTTCTTCGTTACCAAAATACCCAGTACTCAGATTAACTTGTGACTTGATATTTTTCTTTTAAAATGGATATTAAAATATAATGCTTAGGCTAACAAAATTTTAAGTGTCATTAAAGTTAGAATTGGAATCAACAAATAAATGTAAGTATGTTGTAGTTAGTTGTGAAGAGTCTCTAGTTAGTTATCAATCATATCTAGTATGTTATCATTTCTATTAGCATAATTATAAAATCTTGTTGAAGTTAGATGAATCTATATATTTGTATTTCTAATGATGAATAATACGTTGTGAGTTCTTATTTTCTTTGTATTTGCTTCTGCTGTTCTATTTTTTCTTTATTATAATATCTCTGTTTTTAATATGGTATTAGAGCTATCTTCCTGTTAAAAATCTGTTTAGTGCATGTGTTTGAGAAGACATCAATGCTGCTCAAATAAGCAGAGAAGAAGCTATCAAGGAGGTGACGCCTGCAAAAGAACCACCAAACATTAATGGTGATGATTATTTTATTGAGGATGGGGAACTTGTTCTATTTTCAAGAAGCCAACACTTTGAATACAAGGATGTATGCATTAGAGGCTAGATAGATTCTCAGTCGGTGTTTGTGGATTGGAGAAACTATATCCCATTGGAGTTATGAGACATACATGTAAAGGTTGGTGTCCAATAGTTTAGTGGAGATATGACATCTAAAAGTTCAACATTATAATGTTGGTTTCCAAATCAATAGATTTTCAATCCCTAAAAGTATGTCAAGCTTTATGATCAAGTTTGACAATGGATGGCCAACGAATGGAATTAACCAAGATGGTTAAAATTCCTTGCACCTTAGGCTCTGCTAAACCCTGGTGAGTGTAACATTATCACCATTAGATACTAACTCTTTAGGATTAAAATGAACTTAATTCCTACTTGAGGAAACTGATCAAAATAATCACACGAAAACATAAATTTGCTTCAGAAACCAAACATACACTTGATACATTGATTCATATAACAAGAAAGACAACAAATTGGAAACAACCAGATAGTATTGTTATTAATCGGAACAAAACAATTGACAACCAAATTAGGGCACCAAGTTATTGCATCATTTCCATGACTTGCTTCAAAAGTTCTTACAACATATGCCTTCACCCAAAACAAAATCTTGATTTTGAACCCCTACCATGTTCTTGGTTTCCTTCTGATAGAAAAATGAAGGAAGCAACAAGCTTCAGACCATTGCTATTCAAAAACTGTTTGAACTAGCCTTAGCTCAAAATATGAAGAGACACCAACTTTTGTCTATATTGACAATACAACTTATATCATGTAAAATATTTTTGATTACAAATGTTAAAGACATTTAACTAACTAGGAAAACAAAGTTTGAAACGTAACTTTATGAAAGTTTTAAAATTTTGAAAACACATTTAAATATGCTCCATATCTTTGAAACTCGAATAAAACATGTGACCAAGTTGTGGTCTGACAAAGTTTTATTTCATGCTGAGCAATATTTGAATCACATTCTTCATCCTCATCCTCTGAAACTTTGACACATTCTAAAAGTGAACTAGAAAATTAGTCTTCTGAATTCAAATACTTTTTGATCCCACTGGTTGACCACATAATCTTCTATCCATAGATGCTGTTGCAACTCCTCTATGAAGCCTTGTATTCTTTCCACCTGCTGTCAAGAATTGCTCGTCTCCTAATTTTCTATAACCCGCATCGAAGGATATCGTCCTGTCCAAAAGATTGTTGAAGTTCCGCACATCTAATTCTTCCTAATCCTATACCAATGAAAGGATCTTGGGCATTTTCTTATCAAACTCTTTTGACCACTCTTGAAAGTCTTTCATTTTCTTTTCTTTGTCCAATATCTCTAGAATTGTCCAATGTTTGAAAGTGTGGAAGAATTCAATCTTTGATTGTAATTTTTGTTCTTGCGCAGTAACATACTAAAACTCATGAAATATTGCTAATGGAGCACTTGAAGAATTCCTGATAACTTTGCACAACTTTACCAAATGTGATATGTAGGCTGCCATTTTTCATAGAAGAATTTTAGAATTGGAAATTGAACCTTCACTTGATCACCAGCTTTGATTAAGTTACCATAAAACTTAAATATATCACCAATTTTATCAACTACACATTTCACCCTAGGACCGATGATCTGTTCCAGTACTGAAATAATTTTCTTTCTTGCCTTCCCTTCAGTAGTTTTGGCATGTTCTTCAAACTCTTCCATTCTTCCTGCCTAAACATTTTTTATGGCCTCCATCTCCTCTTTTGAAATCATATCTTTAGGAATTTCCTTAGCAACGTCTGACACAAGGCCATCTCAGTGTTAGGATGTAATAGGGACTCCTCCAGCGACAACATCCATTTCAACCTCATATTTTCAAGATATAGTCTATTAATCTCTTCATTCATTCTCACCTGAGTTTTTTGATATTGTACAACCTCTCCTTCCAATTTCTTCACAACTGCTTGAGTAAACATTGCAAAATATAGTCATTGTAGCAGATTCCAGAGCAGATGTGTCCTTTAAAGTCTTGACCATTATTGACCCTCTCATTTTCTCGGCCACATCCAACAACCTTCGCTTTTCTATATTCCTACGTCTAACCTAAAGTGTCAATGTCTCAATTTGTGGATTATAATCAGAACTTACTACCCCTTGATCTGAGTAAAATTCAAAAGCCAAGATGGGATTCTCTTGGCTTCATACCTGATCCAATAAGAACAATGTTTTCAAGTCTAAATCTAGAATAAGCAATATACTACTTTGCTTTAATGTTCTCGTAGCATCAGGGCTAATGTTATTTCATCAATTTTCATTTCTTTGAATTTTTTCACAAGAATTTCATCATGTTGAGAATCATCAGTTCCCATTTTATTTTTCTGCAATTTCTCATCAAACTCCTTCATTTTCGTCTTTATCCAGAAATCCTTAAACTCCTGAGAGTTAATGAAATTGCCATTATCAAAGAATCTCATCGAAGCAACCACTCTTTCATCATCATTTTGTCCCTCAAGAAGCACCTTATGCATGTCAATCCCATCCTGTGGTATTTCAGGTACATATTCTCCTTGATATGGTGACATGGGACCTTCCTCATTCTCATTGTAGTCCTTTAACACCCTTAATACATTGGCTACTTCATTAGTATCTCAAGTTCCTTTTTAAACATCTTATATCTCAATGAGAGGTTGGACATCCATCTTCTGTCTTTTTGATGGTGGTTGCACTGGGGATACATAAGGTGAAGATTATTGAACTGATATAACATTAGAGGGAGGCTCTGCAATTGTGATCCCTTTAGGTCTCTTGACTTGTTTTGCCAGCCTGATCACCCGTTCCTCATGCATCTGTACTAATTTACCATATATCTTCTCAAAATTGTCAATCATCAAATTGATTCTTTTGATAGGATCTATTTCTTCTGCATAGAATCCAGGGAAAGTAGGGTTCCAATCTTTCCTAGCTTCCTCTTGTCTCATCAGGATATCCCACTTCTTCCTCTGTATAATTTCAGGAACACTTTTACAATTCCTTATAATATCCTCTTCATAACAAACATGGTGACAAATGGCTGCTTGGTGAGAATCTTTTGCCTTACATAGATTACACTTCCCTCAGGGTCAAAGGCCCTTACTATTGAAGATCTCAGATACTATTTCTTTAACTGCTCTTGAACAGTTTCTAAAATTTTAGAGCCAATAGAAAAGTCATCGAATTCTGTCAAGTGAGGTAAGAAGGTTCTTTCCTTTTGTTTATCCATCAAATCCTTCTCCATCCACATCATTTGCCTCATGAATTCAAGAAAAAACAGTCTTGGAAACACAGTTTTAGGTAAACAATGAGGGGCCTGCAGACATCCATAGATTTTGATAACAGTACAATCAGAAAAGAGAAAGAAATCGCCAAAGTTGTGAGTATGGCCTTGATCCAGCCTCTTGTCCTTAGGCCTTTAACAATTCAATGATCCTTGGTGGCAGCCGGGTTGGAACAATTGAATATTCTGTCATGATCTCCATCACAAAATGTTGATGAAATAGGAGGTAATCATTGTTTGGGCATTTGCTATCCTACTTATAACACCACATTTGAATTGAAAACCTACTTTATTATCCTCAAGATTCAACTTAGAGCTCCACCTATCCCTATTTTAATACAATATTAAGTGACACAAAAGGGAGTAATGCTTGAATTTGACATGTGATGGATTCTTATTCACTTCTATCAACTCTTCATGCAGATCATGCGTCAACTTGGTAGCAAAATCAAATTCAGTATTGACCTCAAGGTGCTGTATCCTCACTGTCAATATCATCAAATCTACTGGTATCTTATCTTCTGCATCTTTCCCCAACACTCGACACCATGCATGGTATGTTTTGATAAAATACAGTTTAAAGTCTGCAAAGATCAAATGGCTCAACACCTGACACAGGTATCCTCTTATTGTCAATCCCCTTCTTTCTGAACATTGGAAGCTCATTCCTTCTATAAGTTATTCTTAATTTGGCATAATCAGCTTCTATTTTATCAAGATTGATTTGAACTAGGGTTTGTCTATTTAACATGAAACACTTCATGATTTCAAACTTCTCGAATACTACCAGAGGTAAACCATCTGGTCTTCTTATTGTTCTTGAAGGTTGATGGTAATGTTAGGCCTACAACCTAATTAAGTCCACCTCCACAAAGACATTTGGCACAATCGACTTAGCTAAATCCAAATTCCATGGGTTTCAAACTGGAATCTTCTCTTCCCTTATTTTATAAAGATACTGAAACAGATCCCAACCCGACTCAGGTATCTTAGCATATCTACAACCCTTGCATTTACCTCTAAACACAAATTTATAGCCACTATCAGATAAATCAGGCACCTGATATCCATAATTGATTGTTGTAAAGGTCCCTTCTTGGCCTTAGGGGTGGAAGACTCCCACTTTTTCCTAGTAGACTCTGCTTTCTTAGGTGTCATTATGAAGGAATTTCACTTGTACTTCCAACCAAGGTTTACGATTATCTTCAAAAAATTATGTGAGACTAGACAATCGATAATGCAAATGAATTTTGCAGATATAGAGAATAACTTACTGATTTTAGCATTCTGAAACCTCAATTTGACCCCAAGCTTGATCTCCAAACGCATTGAGCTCCACCACTGGAAATCCTCAATGTAATGTGACCCAAAACAACGCAAACGCCCAAATTTATACACCTCTGCAACTATCAACTCACCATGAATGTACTCTTATGTGAAGATGATGCAGTCGGCCACTATTTTCAATTTTAAACTCACACTATCGATCCAACTTAGATGAATGGTCGAGATGAGTTCGCAGTTTCATGTAGCTCACTCAATTTATTCAACATCGGTGTCTCGCAATCTTTATTTATTACGCCAGCGGAGTTGTTACTGCTTTGGCACGTGGTTCATATTTCTCTCGCTGCCTCGCACGGTAACCACACATCAACCCTTCAATCCTCGCAGGATGGTGGTGAACGTCACATTCCTCAGATTCACCTTATACCGCCATACCGCAAGATCACCGTGGGTTGAGTTTTTAACCTCAGTGGGCTAGCGGTAGGCTTTATCAATCTTTTGTTCCTTTTACTGCTACACCGCGACCCTTAAACCCAGCCTTATTATCGCCGTCGTGGGATAGTGGAGAAGCCTTCTTACTTTCATGTTGGCACCTTACCGCCACCCTGCATCTAGACTTTATATTGCCAGTGGTACTACTTCACTGTCCCTTATATCTCCACCACCCACCCTTAAGCTGCATCATAACACTGTTGTGGGATTGCAGTAAGCACTTGATGCTTATATCCCTTCACTGCCAATCCATAGCTGACTATCATAACTAATGTTTATGTCTGCGAAGATGCAGTATACATTCTATGCTACCTTTTACTCACCGCCATACCACATGTAATATACACAACTATTACTCGACTCCTGCAGGACTGTAGTATATGGTTTATATACATGTTTAGGATGAAAAACAAGGATGCATCATAAGAGAAAGGGAATCTGATAGACTGAGGACAATAATAGGAAATTTGACTTTTGAGATATGAGTGACAAAAGGACCAAGAGCTCTACAATGGCAATTTTTGGTTTAGGACTTCTTAAACTGGCAAAATCAAACCAATTTTGCGAAAATTTCACAAATTCCAACAATACCTTTATAAGGGTGATGAGACATTTCATGTGCAAATGGTGTCTAATGATGTTGGAAACTTCGATGATAGTTGCGTGACTATACCTATAATTTGTGTGTAGGTTGAAGAATTCTTGCTGATATAAGAAAGCTAAGCTGTAGCAAAATTCTAAATACAATATCAACACCAATACATTGCAATATATCAAAGATTAAAAATCTCAAGTTTTATTAACACTACCAGAATCCAATTACAATCTCTAAGACCAAGTTCTAAAATTTTACCCCAAATTCTATGAGATACTGGTGCTTAATTTTTGTTCAATGCTCATACTCTATTTTACCATGATTTTGGAACGTATGTTTCTCTCTCATGCACCTTCACTCATCTGTGCAGCTAAGATCACATTCTTACTACCCATGCAGCCTTATCTTTGTTCCAGCATCTCCGTAAGCCTTCTGCGCAACTTCCCTTTTATCATTATAAACCTTCCTTTATTAGCCACGCAATGGTGGTATTATCTGTTTCTATGCACGGACCAATCTTCTTCCATTTTAGCATATTGTAGGCTTCTTGTGGAAACCTTTCCTTCTGCAGATGTTCCGTTACCAGCTATCCAACCTCAAAGTTATGCACTCATCTATGCATACCAGCATGTTCTTTGTACTTCATGGCACTCTTCTCCAACTTCTCCCTTACTTCTTTGCGCAAATGATGAACGTACTTAGCAAAATCTTATGCTACAACACTCTTACGATTCAAATCTGCACTATCTTGCAAATCATCAGCACTCCTTGGACTATACCCATACACCACTTCAAATGGACTCTTTCCCACACTTCAATTTATAGAATTGTTATAGGCAAACTCTGGTTGTGCCAATATCAAGTCCCACTGATTTGGTTTGTCCCCAACCAAACATCTCAACAAATTTCCCAAGCTTCAATTGACAACTTCAGTTTGGCCATCGGTTTGAGGATGCTAGGCTGAACTAAAACCCAATTGTGTTCTTATCTTCTTCCACAAAGTACATCACAAATGACCAACACATTTTGTATCCCAATTTGAAACAATACATTTTGGCAAGTCATGCAACCATACTATCTCTTTAGAAAATAATGTAGCTATATGGAAAGCATCACTACATTTGTGATATGGTATAAAATGAGCCATTTTTTCAAATCTATCCCTTGCAACAAAACAAAATCATTAGCTCTTTGTGTTCATGGCAGCCCCAAAACAAAATCCATGCTAATGCATTCCGATGGTGTCTTTGGTCTTGGCAGTGGTTGGTATAAACTGGTGTTTTGCTTCATTCCCTTGGGATCTTGACATATCCAGTAACCTTGCACCATTCTTTTTACATCTTCAGTCATCTCCGATCAATAGTAGCTCTCATTTAGTTGTGCTAACATCTTTTCCACTCAAACCCCCACTATGTTTCTCTTTCATCAAGTTTTCCCTCATTGAACCTTGAGGTATGCAGTATCTCTTCCATTTGAACAACAAATTTTCTTCTATAAAGTACTACAACCATGGAGTTCTATCAGCCCCAATTGGACTCTTACACACTACTCAAGCTTCTTTGAAATTTGCATCCTCTTCATAAAA
>MU225422.1:83126-100877 GCA_018584345.1 Thuja plicata
AGAGAGAGAGAGAGAGAGAGAGAGAGAGAGAGAGAGAGAGGTTCATTTATGAATTAGAAGACCCATAAATGAAGATGTAAGAGCCATTAATGCCCAAGGCATTAATAAGGCATGGGAGAGACATAGGCTTAAAGCATCTTCATTAATAAGACATTAATGAAAGCCTTAAAGAGGTAAGGGAGGATGGCTTGAGAAAGTGGATCTTAAGGAGGTTAAGCTTGAGAAAGTGGACTTTCTCAAGTGGGTTGAGTTGTTAATCATTCCTTAATGGAATGTGACAACATTAGGAGGTGAGTTAGAGAATAATTTAGGATTATGATTAGATTAGCATGGGTGAATGGGTTGAGAAGGGTTAAAACCCAAGGTAGAAGTGGTTGAGATAGGTTAGGTTGGGGTTTGAGGGAATATTAATAAATGAAATAAACTTATTTAATTCATTTAGAAATATAGGAATTAATTATTTAAACAATAAAATTGCTTTTTAATAATTAGGGGACTATAGCCATTAATTTAAATAGGCTAGGGGAATGGGTTATTTTGCAAGTGGGTATTTGATTTAGTTATTTATTTAATTCCTTTATAATTAAATACCATGGCCATATTTGATTTTGATAATATTTGATTGGTCGAAATTGATTTGAATTATATGGCTATAATAATTAATATATTTTAGTGATAAAAATCACCTAGGATATTAAATTGATTTAAAGAATTATGTCAAGCAGTAACAGGGTCATTTGGACATAATCGAGGGTATGATCACACTTAGGGCAAATAGGGTCCATAGTTAGAACAGACCAAATTCAGGTGGTTACACATTGAAGTGGTGATAAGAGTTCTTGCATTGGGCAGTGTAATCACCTAAAAATGGTTAAGAGAAATTAAATCACTATGTTTCAATAATTCGATCAAAATTAAATCAAAGGATTCAAAAATTCTAATTGTGTGATTAAATTCAATCAATTTAGTTACATAATTCATCAATATTCAATAATCCTAAGCAATTAATGTCCTATCTATTTAATTAAATAAAGATAAAAAAAATCCCCATGGCTAAGGAAATTAATTATATTGATTTAATTAAATCTTAAATATTCTCTCAACATGTCAGTAAGTCAACACATCAACCAATGAGAGTAAAGCACAAGGATTGCTCACTCAATTTTGAATCTCAGCCACTCAATTCAAATTGAGGAAATCTTGACCACACAATTCAAAATTGAATAATTTTCCCTCCATTGGAAAATCTATAAAATCAGCTCACATAAAGTCATTTTCATATCTAGATCATTTTCACCTAAGTCATGCTAGTTTAACATTTGAGCTAATTTGCATTGTTATCATTCATTTTAGGACAATTTGCAGCATTGTAGATCAAATTCATGTTAACTCACATCAGATTAGAGCATGTAGCAACATAATCCAATTCACCCTAGCTTGCATCTTAGCTTAATTCATCAAATTAGGATCAAATTCATCATTCATCTTCATCAAAATCATCAAAATTGCAATCATCTTAGATGCATTTCCATGAATATTATGTTTCATGAGAGTCAATTCATTAATCTAGCATGCTAAAATATGAGAGCATTCATAATTAGATTATAATCCTCGTGTTTAGGAAGCAATAAGTCGCTTTTGATTGGTTTATTGTTGATTTTGATTGATTTCTATGTACTAACCAATTGAACTAATGTCTTATTGAAGTGTTGTGTTGCAGATACAGGTAAACAATTTAGACACATTTTTGGCACCCACCATAGGGCCTTGGGCCCAAAATTTCATCATTTTGTAACATTTTTATGCTTGCAGACTAGAGACTCTGCAATATAAGGTCGTTTTTGGAGTAAAGTTTCATTTTTGGTACTAGAAAAAAAAAATTTGTTGCTAGAAGTTCATTTTTGGGGCCTAGAAACTTTGTTTCTAGTGCTAAGAGTTCATTTTTGGGGGGAAGTTCATTTTTGGGGCCTAGAATTTCATTTCTGGGAACTGTTTCATATTTGGTCAAAAGGTGTTCGTATTTGGTCAACCTTAGTTCATTTAAATGGGAAAGGTTTTGTATTTGGTTTATCAAAGTTCATTTTTGGAGTAGTTTGCAACGAATAAAATATTTTCAATTGGATTTCATTGCTAACTCTAATGGATTGATGCTTTTGTTTGCTAACCTGATCTTGATATGCAGAGGATGAGTCTAACATATTTGCGTAGGATGTTTGTCAAAGACTAAAATCATAAAACTCCTAATGAATTTGTCTTGCAGGTTGCCTAATAGATCACACCAAACATTGTGCTTGTTCTTTAATTTGCTTTCATTTAATAGGCACATAGTTAACTAGTTAGTACCCAAAGGACCTCTCAAGGTGATAGGGGATTATGCTCACCTTTTAGGTGATCAGAAACCTGGAACCACTCTTGATTCATCTTGGCTTGGGAACTCCATAGGAACTCTTGATTTTATTTAAAATAATGGAATTGAAGAGCAGAATGAACATGTGTTTGACATGCTCGGGATCTTAAGTGCAGTAGAAGAGTATGCTCTCACCTCTTTAAGGTGATTAGTAATCTAGACCCATAGTTAAGGTTCCCTTTTCATTTTATTTCACCTTAGAGGTTTGTCACGGTGGGAAAAAGTACTCATCCCGCAAGAACGACTCAAAGTGGACATAGGTCAAAGATAGACTATCCCATCCACTATAAATAAACGTTATCGCTAGCCAAAACTATGTTAGACAGATGCAGTTAGGTGCACTGTTCTAGGAGAGACCCTAACAGTCTAAATGGGAACCCTAACTAGAACCATAAGCTAGAAGCCACCTTTCAACCTTGGTGTTTTTTCCATAGTGCATAGGGGTTTTGTCACCCCTAGAAGATTTTACACTCACCATTCGTGCATCTTTGGTAGTGAGGTGTTCAGGGTTCTTGGATTTCACTACCTTGAACTCGGGCAAGCCCCAAATTGGATCCCCTACTCACACACTCCTTGAAGGCTCAATTATGTGTAATTATTTCTCATCATCTCTGCCTGGGATTACCCATTAGATTGATGGGGACATACACACTAGAACCAAGTGTAATTAGTGTGTGCTTATGGAAATTGCATTGCAGTCATTTCGAGGTTACCTTGTTTGCCATGTGTTTTTCATGTGCTCAACCCGTGAAAAATTTTCAAACATACAATCAATGTTAGGGTTTTTAGAGAAAAGACCACTATCTACATACTGTCTTCTATGTGTGTGTCATTAAATGCTGGAGAAATTCACCCTAAAAACACAAAAAAGTTTATTTTCTGTCCTAGAAAGTTTGCTTCTAGTATGTAGAAGTTCATTTCTGAAAAAATCAGTCTTTAATATCATCTTCAGTGAAAATTCATTTATGGTCTCTATTGTTTCATTTCTAGAAGTCCAAGTTTGTTTTCTATCATTAAAATTTCGTTTCTAGGAGAAATTTCATTTCTGGTGTCTAAAGTTTCATTTTTGGGAAAAACCAAAGTCTTGTTTCTGAAGTTTCATTTTTGGAAAAAACCAGTCTTGCTTCTAAAGTTTCATTTTTGGGACAAAGGCCACTTCCGTACAGTCTCTAATAGAACCAATCATTGTTCTAGGTACCCTTTTTAGCCTACTTTCAGAATCTGTTATCACAGTTGTCAAAATCAGACCAATTAACCCTATTGTAATCACAATTGATCCAATTTCTCTTTTTTTTCACAACATTTCTAGTGCATTACTTTATCAAAATCAATCCTACTATCTAGTTTTAGAGGTCAACATCAGGGAAGATCTACCCTTCATATAGACCTCTTAAACTAACATCATCAATCATCACCAATCCTTGCAAAATTAGATGAGTTCTTGCACAAAATCATTAACATCGAACCATTATAAATTGGTTATCATTCTATCAAACCTTGGGTTATCAAATTTTCATGGTCCAGACTAGATCTCATCATTTTCAACAACAATCAAATCCTAAAAACATCAAAAATTATAAAAAAATTCAAAAACATTTTACCGCAACTTGGTGGAGTCATAACTTGACTCAATGCTCGAAATTGTGAACCGTTTTCACCTTTGCAAAGGTCTCCACAAAATCTAATTTTATTCTCTAAAATAGCGTGCCTTCGAAAGCCCAATTTTAGAGATTGATGACAGTGTTAACTCCCATAAATGCTCTGAAGACCTCCAAAAATGCATATTACTAAAACCTAGAAAAAACTTTAAAAAATGAAAAAATTACATTTTTATATTTTTCTTTGGTTCCATGGTCATAGCCTCCTTGGCACAACAAATTCAAGATCTAAATGTCCACTGGACAGGGAGTTTACTCCTTTGGGACAATCTTTTGAATCAACAGTAGAAGATCTTCTTGAACACAATCTCATCACATTGCCTCAAGTCACTTCATGTGGATTTACATTTTTGAGCAACTATTGTGCATACCATCACCACAATAAAAATGAAACTTCATATTGTATGGAGCTGAAATGTAAAATCCAAGATCTTATTGATGAGGGCATAAATGAAGTAGAAAATCCTAACAATTCATCTAAAGAAGAACAAGATACTAAGCCCAAGCATAATCAATATCATGCATCTATGTCTAGAAATGGTCCAGATGTCACCTCTACTTCAACCATTCCTCCATCTCATAAAGCTTCACAGCTAGTCACACCAACTCCATCAATTAATGAGTCTAATGACGATACTTTCCATGTTGACTATGTCTACTCTCAAGGGTTGTCTCTAAAAGAAATCCAAGTTAATCTACATCTTGCTACAAGTCTGTTTCATGCTTCAAAAATCCTAGATCCCAAGCTATCATATATGTCAATACCTACCATACATATTCAAAATGATCCCCCCTCCAAGAATCGCCCATGCATATAAAAAATCCTACATTGTCCTTAGAAGTGGCTCCATGTCAAGAAGGTAATCCAAAATAAGAATAAATTAGTCTTAGTAAGGATCAAGACCAAGACACTATCCAATCCTATCAAACATTTGACCAAGGTCCCATATCCCTAGAGTCCCATGATGATCCACTCATACCCTTTCATTTCTTCCAAGATGGTACCCTTCCATCTCAAGAAAAAGTATTCCTCCAAATCCTATATCTTATCCACGTCCTAATTAGTAAGATCAAGATATCCCTTCAACCATTTCCAATGAGTCTATTGAAAACCAAGAGCCAAGTACTCTTTCTACACCATCCAATGATCATCTTCCTTGTTATAATCAAAGTATTCCATCGTCTCATGTCATGATCCTCCATGTCTACCTCAAGAACCTATCATCCCTCATAATCCCTTTCATGATAATAAATCCCCTCAAGCTTCAATTTCTCTTATCAAAGCTATTGATGAGCTCATTGATATAGAAATAAACCTTAAAGATAATGGTCATGGTGATGTAGCTCACTCTAAAGATGTTGATATCCCTTACACACCTTATATCCCTCTATTTAAACACAGGCATATACCTTCACCATCCTCCAAATCCATTCTTGGTCCATATATCCCAAAGCTAAAGTCTCCATCCCTTCCATCCATATTGGGTCCTTATATCCCTCCATCAGCCATGCCTACCATTCATATCTCACCACCCACTTAACCTATCATATATCAAGATCAACAAAGGCACACATACTTGATAAATTTTCAATCGCGTACCCATATGAACCCTCCATATTGTTCCTATCCTTCCACGATTCCCAAAACCTTTGGAAGCAAATTAGATGTCAAACATAGAAATCCTAAATCCAAGAATCCACATATGTATAAAGATCAACATGTCCAATCTAATCGACATGTGAATACAAAGAAAAAGGAGATATTAAAGAGACCAAAAACGTCCACCAAGAAATTTAAGAAAAATCAAGGACAATGTGGGTTCCTAAACCCCTCATTGAAGAAATGCATTCTAAAGCATCACAGAGGAAAGAAAAATCAAAGACTATGTGGATTCCCAAGTCGCTTTTGCAAGACTTGCAGACAAAAGAAAAATCAAAGTTGACATTCAAGCTTCCAAAGGCTTCTGCTCCACCTCCTTTCAAATATTCTCCACTCTCCAAGTCTATTTTGGGTGCCCATGTCCCAAAATACATTACCAATAATACTTCATCACTCCCCCCATCCATTTTGGATCCTTGTGTCCCAGGATCCACATTTTGTCCTACATCAAAACCTCATCTTTAATCTATTTTTCCTCCATCATTCCACTACCCTTCAAGGTGTGTGTCGATGTTGATCTTGCCAATTCTTTAACCTACCCCTACACAAGCCTTTCAATAGCCTATTAATTATCCAACACCTACTTTTCATCCTCTTATCCCCCTTATCTAATCCTTAGCATAAATCCTTAGACTCTATCTACCTTTTATCCTCCATATCATCCACTTACCATCACCCTATCAACATCTTTGAGCATATTTTCAATAGCCCTGTCCATTATAGCATATCTTTCAAAGGAGTACTATCCAAAGAGCAAGAGGCTTGAGTCCCTCCATTTTCCATCACACAATTGAATTACATTCCAAAAATGAAAAAAGAAAACAAATCAGAAAAAAAGAGAAAAAGGAAAAAAGGAAAGAATAAGTAAAGAGAATTAAATCTATCCTATGGTGAAAATCACTTCTTGTGGCACCTTGGGCAAGTACCATGATAAAAACCTGGTAAACATGCATCATGTGTAATCCATCCTCTTGCACTTACACTTGAAGGAAAGTTCCATCCACATTACCTTATCCGTCGTATCCTCCAATATCCATCGTGTCCCCCATCTTCCCTTGCCTACCATTTATCCCATTTGCGTCCATATTCCCTCTTTCACCTTTGATCTTGACAAGGTTGAACATATCCATGAGTATCATGTATCTCGATATTCATTACCATTTCCATTCATCTAATCAACTTGCTTCTTCCATAGTACCTTATCATGATCTTGTTTATCCTAAATCAATCCTCACTATTCCTAAGTATCCTCATAATAATCCCAAACTATACACTTGTTACCTCCATCATCCTTTATCATGATCATACTATACTATCTATATCCTATACAAATTGACCCCTTGATCTTGATCAAAACTAAGTATATACAAGGCAAAACATGTTCTCAAAAGCCTCTTGACATGTCCACTCTTTTGGACCACCCATGCCTTTCATTGCATCGTGTCATTATCTTATATATCTGAAACCACCTCATTAGCCTACGTTGCCATTTCTTTTTTCCTTGGGTATTCTTAATGAGATAGTCATGAGGGTCACATTACATTCCTCATCCATCATTGCCTACCAATTTATGATCCATCAGTTTACTTATCCATCTGTAATGCCCTACACCTTGCTAGACATTAGGGGCAAACAAATGTGATCTTTCTTGAGAATTAGTGATGAATTTTAAAATCTTTAAATATCCAAAAATTATAAAATCTTAGGTTCATTCATGTATCTATCAATCCATCGCTTAGCCATCTCGCCTGCATCAATATTCATCCTCATCGCTTGTATATATCAGTCGGCATCACATTCCTTGTACATATCTGTTGGCTTTGCATCATATCCCCATGGCTTGGATTTGGTCCACATCTTCTTCCTAGGAACAATGGTATATAACTGGGGGCAAGCTCCTAGTCATCACTCAGATTTGACATCTATTCATCAATGATCAACTTTTCAATCACAGTCAAACACATTTTCTATCAACAATCAAGAGTTAGGCTACTTTAGCAATCAAACAAGATCAAACAACGATGTTTTTGAACACCACTTATCACAGATGGCCTTGTCTTAGATTTTCATGGTCATGTCTTTTGAGTGACTCTGGATTCCCTGGACTAGAGAAACAAGGAAGAGGGTGTAATGTTTTTCTTTGTCTTTTTTCTGTTGTTCTCAATTTTCACTTATCAAGCCTTCCAAGGGACTCAAGGATGTGTTCATACTAGAGGAACAAGGATATGGGCATGATATTTTTCTTTGGTTTCTGCTCGTGGTTTGTGTTCCAGTTAAATCTAATAGGAAAAATATTTTGCGGTGTCTATGATAAGTACCTCCATATATCTAATAAGCATAACAGAACACAACATTGCAACATAAAAATGCTTAGATTATGGTAGGCCGCACATACCTTGACTCCAAACATCTAGACTATAGATGGATGTTGGCATTCATTCCTTATCTTTTGAAAAATCATTAATTGTTGATTGTCATACTTCCTGAGGAATTCTAGGATGTCTTTGTACTAGAAAACCAAAGAAGGAATGTGACATTTTCTTTGTTTGTTGCTTGTGAGTTAATTCATAATAGTGTCCAAATTCATCTTAGGACATGATCATCAAATTATCATCGAGGATATTTGCATATGAAAAGGATTAATTCTTGTTTGTTAATCCATAAAAGCAATATTCATATCATCATGGTTTAATCATACCAGTGGTGGTTCTACTTGTTGGTGATACACAAAAGGTCAATGATGAGATATAGGATAAAAGAAAGATCAAAAGAATGACAACTCATGGAATTTACATATCCTTCTAGAGTCATTTAGACATTGCATTCATTCAACATGATCAAACCAACTCAACAATATTCTCTTAACAACATCAACAACATCAAAACAAGATTCTCTCAAGGCAAAAAAGAGGAATGTTGACATCATCACAACATCCATCTCATGAACGATCGAGTATCATAGACATTGAGATAAAATAATCGTTGCATCACATGTTAGCCATATTAATCAATTTTGAGATATTATTCCTGATAAAAAACTTCTGATATCATTATCAGGAGCTAAATCAAAAATCAATTCCATATTAATCCAACAACCACATTGGACATCAATCCAACATTATTTGAAATCAACTTAACATCGTCAAAATAAAAAAATATTCAACATTCAAAATCTTTGTAACATCATTATCAGGAGCTCAATCATAAATTAAATTCAAAATTACTAAACCATTCGGAATCATTTCGAAACCATTCGTAACCTATCCTAAACCGTTATAAATCATTTCAAAATGATCTCAAAACCATTCAAACTGCTTCAAAATTAATCTAAAGCAATTCAAAATCACGCGAAATCAATTCAAAATCCTTTATTAAAATCTTCACCAAATCACCTGATTAGCATCATCACCTTTCGATTTTGCTCCTAAGATGGCATAATCAACACATAATCGCAATCAAAATATCATCATAGAAATCGGATCAAATCAAAATCAGAGATCTTATTGAATTAACATCAAATCAATTTCATCAACAATAGGGGCATGTCAATTTATCTGGCACCATATAAAATTGACAGTGTCTTTATCATCACCAAATAATCAATAGGGGCATGTCAATTTCATCAAGATCCATATCAAATTGATGGTTTCATGATCATCATTGAATTGATTGGGGCATATCAATTTCATCAAGAAAATATCAAATTGATATTGTCCTCATTAGTAAATCATCATCATCATAGGATAATCAACTTCATCAGGATCCATATTAAGTTGGTTGTCTAAATTAGAAGCTTAGAAGTGAGTGATTTCATCAGGACCCATATCAAGTTACTCATTCTTATCAACATCAATATCTTTAATATCTTTATCTAACAAAAATCAATTTCATCAGGAACCATATCAAATTAATGGTTATTCGTTCAACATCAATATCTTTAATATCTTCAATATATTCATCTGACGGTAATCAATTTCATCAGGACCCATATCAAATTGGTTACTCGTTGAACATCAACATCTTTAGTATTCTTATGGCAGGTAATCAATTTCACCAAGATCTATATCAAATTGGTTATGCTTGCTTCAATCAACAAATATCTTATCATCATCAGGTTATGAGCAGTTTCATCAAGATCCATATCAAATTGTTCACTGTTCACTCAACCTTACATTTGACATCTGGTATCCATCATCTTATCAGCTCAATGAGAATCAACATGAATAACATCAGATGTTCTTTGAATCAAAGCACTACTCACACATCAATTCAAAGATGGGCAAATGTAATCACATAAACATGGTCAAGAGAAATCAAATCACTAAATCTCAATAATTTGATCAAAATTAAATCAAAGGATTCAATAACCCTAATTATGTGATTAAATTTGATCAATTTAATTACATAATTCATCAATATTCAATAATCCTATGCAATTAATGTCCTATCTATTTAATTAAATAAAGATTAAGAAATCTGCATTGCTAAGAAAATTAATTATACTGATTTAATTAAATCCTAAATATTCTCTCAACATGTCATCAAGCCAACACTTATACCAATGAGATTAAAGAACACAGATTGCTCACTCAATTTTGAATCTCAACCACTCAATTCAAATTGTGGAAATATTAACCACACAATTCAAAATTGAATCATTTTCCCTCCATTGAAAAATCTATAAAATCAGCTCACATCAAGGCATTTTCATATGTAGATCATTTGCACCTAAGTCATGCTAGTTTAACATTTGAGCTAATTTGCATTGTTATCATTCATTTTAGGACAATTTTCAGCATTTTAGATCAAGTTCATGTTAACTCACATAAAATTAGAGCATGTAGCAGCATATTTCAATTCATCCTAGCTTGCATCTTAGCTTAATTCATCAAATTAGAATCAAATTCATCATTCATCTTCATCAAATTGCATTCATCTTAGATGAATTTCCATAAATCTTCTATTTCATGAGAGTCAATTCACTGATCTAACATGCTAAATTCTGAGAACATTCATGATTAGATTATAATCCTCATGTCTAGGAAGAAATAAGTCACTTTTGATTGGTTTATTGTTGATTTTGATTGATTTCTATGCACTAACCAATTGAACTAATGACTTATTGAAGTATTGTGTTGCAAATACATGTACACAATTTAGACACACAGAGGCAGGAAGACTGCCATTTTTATAGGCTAAGATGAACAAACCATTTATGCATTTAGCATTTTCCGTCAAGGCTAAATATAGTTATTCAACAACCTTGGTGTAATTTTATTAAAATCTCTACTGGCAAGGATTTTCCCCTTTCTTTCAGATTTGGGAAATTGAAATAAATTAAAATAGATGATGTGGAATATATGTTAGATATGTGTATTTTCTTTGTGCTGGCCAATGTAATAATGTCATTTCACATGCTCAAACCCAAATCTAAAATTGCCATCAAATTTGTTGTGTTCTTTTTAGATTTTGTCATGTCACTGCTCTTTAACATCCCTTAATTTCCAGGACAAAATTCTAAAATCTTGATGTGGAAAAATGACATATTTATAAAAAGTATTCAATAAGTATGGGAAATTTCATTTTGACCTAGAAATTAGTTTTTCTGTGGGTGTAAACTAGCTTGAAATTTTTGGATTAGATAATATATAGTTATTTTTTCTCGATTCACATTTCACGATCCATGATAAGATAAGATTGTGTAATCCATCAATAAAATAAGAGAAATTTTTTTTCCAACCCATATAGTATTTATCCATATAAAAGTAGGTTATATTTGATAGAGTACTGATTGTTCAAAGAAATTTTGCTTGCAAATGGAGGTGCTTTTCAGTCCTCACATGCCCTATTTATAAA
This sequence comes from Thuja plicata, assembly GCA_018584345.1. Taxonomy (NCBI): domain Eukaryota; kingdom Viridiplantae; phylum Streptophyta; class Pinopsida; order Cupressales; family Cupressaceae; genus Thuja; species Thuja plicata. The sequence continues at coordinate 94,708 of MU225422.1, forward strand.
GGATCAGACTGTCAATATACCATGCATATAGAGAACATGTTTATTAAGATAAAAACTAAAATTTACTTGTCTATAAATTTTATAGGATTCAATATACCATGCATATAGAGAATAGGTTTGTTAAGATCAACAAAACATCTTTGAGACTGTATAAGGCCTCTACTAACATATATTTGAATCATAATACCATAAGTAGCATAATTGTATGCTTCCTACAAGGAATAAAAGATAATCCTAGATTACAAAGTTGAATACTAATAGGTCAATGAGATTGACTTGAAAACTACAAAATTGAATCCTAATAGAAATATCATAATTTGACTTGTTGTGGAAAATATCTCCTACTTATTAATGATGATCTAAAGGGGCTCTCTGATGTATAGTTGATAAAGCACAATTCTTGCTAAAGGTTTTACAAATGGGCTAGTAAGCTAAGTGGGTTTAACGCTGGAGGAAACTCCATGTTAATTACACTTGAGTTGGATTCATACTGGTATGAGTAACCACTAGGGAAGGCCTAATGCTTCACTTTTGTGAGCATAACCTGGATGGAATGAGTGCAAAGTGTTCCATTCATTCTCATGAGAGATGGGTTCTTGTGAACACTCATGAAACATAGGTCAATGTGTTTGACCCAAAAGATACATAGTTTAATCCTGATAGCAATATCACAATCTATCAATATATAATATATATTTAGTTATTCAAACTTAAAAATTTAATGGTTCAAAGTCTAAATATTTAGGTTTCTCTTTCTAATTGAACTTTACTAAAGAGATATAGGTTTGTAGTTCTCTTTAATTACAAATAAAAATCTAAATAAAATAAGGATTCAATATTATAATTAATTTCCTGTTCATTTTAAAAAAGTTCTCCAACACAAATATTTAAATCAAATCATCTTTTTAACACAACTCTCTTATGATCATTTAAATTTTCTTTATTAAGATAGTAAAAATATTACAAAACAAATTTTACTTAGCCACTATTTTTTTGAATGGAAAACTTATTGAGAGTGAGCTTTCAAGATTGTTGTCATGTCCTTTGATGACTTTGAACAAAAGTTTTTAGTGTCTACATGTAGATCATAGGAAGTGGATTGAGGGAACATCATCAAAGATGGAGAGACTTAGTTTTCTTCTTATAATTATATTAGTGGGATGGATTAAGAGGAAACCACCCTTCGGAAAAATTACTTATAAATTCCTATCGACATAACACTTCTACCTCCTTCTGGTGCAAGTGCTAGTTTTATTGCACCCACTTAGGAATTCCTCAAATTAGGGGATTAGTGCTATAGGTTTCTATGTTGGAACAATGACGAATTTATATTATGACTATGATGGCTACTAGTTTGGTGGACGAATCATGGAGAGTTATTATTTGGAAATAGGTATTTATGGTGGAGTTCACTTTTCACAAGTGGTGTGAGGTAGGTGTTGCATATGGAAAGGTCACCATTATGGATGAGTTATGCATTGTTGCTTTGGAAGTTTTTATATGCAACGTGTCATGAGATTAGCAAGTTTTTGTTTATGACACCAAATACCTCTTCAGTGTTGGAGTTGGTTTTGAAACCATAAGTGCTTTCTACTTGTTTTAAGCACTATAAATATGTTTCTTCTTAGTGTAATTTTGATGATAGGTTAGATATATTCTGAGAAGGTTTTATGTGTCATATTTTCTCTATAATTATTCATTGTTGTATTTAGTTTTGAAGAGCATTGGCTCTGGGCATTGTTTTATCATTGTTAGTTGTTTCTAATAATACAATTGAGTTTAGCTTTTGGAGGGTAGATTGTTTCCTGAAAAGGTTTTCCCATGTATATCTAGTGTTGTGAGTTTATTTGTTCAAATATGATTTTGCATGTGTTTATCTAATTTGTAGCAATTAAGAGTTTGTAAGAAAAATTTGCATCATCTCTCCTGTTAGATTTAGCATTTGGAAGTGTTTATTCTACACTTGGCTTCCTTTCAATTTCTATCAGAATCTGGCCAACTTTGTTATTGTTGTTGGGTAGAAGGATATTTTGTGTTGATATAGTTTCAATGGGAGTTTAGTAGAGGAAGATTTAATAAACTTGTTTCATGTTTGATATGGAAAGCACATCCACTATAATAGAGATGAAGAATTTTAATGGCAACAATTTTGAGTTGTGGAAACTCAAAATCGAGGACATGCTCATAGATAGAGATGTATGGGTTATGGTTTCTTCAATAAAACCCCAAACTATGAATAAGGATGTATGAGATACAATGGATCAGAAAGATAAGGGTTGATAAGACTCTATCTGGCTGATTTCATGCTCCTGAATGTCTATGAAGAGAAGATTGCAGTTGAGATTTGGAAGAAGCTTGGTGATATTTATTAGATGAAATCCTTGGTAAATAATTTCTTCCTAGGAAAGAAGTATTATTTGAGGATGGAGGAAGGAAGATCTGTTGTTGATCTAATGAATGCATTTAATATAGTAATTGTATTTAAGATTGATGATCAAGGAAAATGTATGCTCTTTGTCAAACTTTTGGGATCACCTTGTGATGACCATTGGCAGCATAACAACCACTTTCAAATTGGAGGATGTGCTTTCTTCATTGTCATCTAAAGAGATGGGAAGGAAATATTTTGAAATGGGTAAGAAGGCCATGTTTTCTCGTGGTGGAATGATGGAGAATGGAAAGAAGAAGGAAAAGAAGGGTATATCCAAGGCTTCAGGGAGATCTAAGCCTTTAGGAAAAAAGGTCCAATGCGAAATGTTGGAATTATGATAAATCTGGTAATTTTTTAAAAGAGTACAAGGATGAAAATAAAAATAAAGGTAAACAGGATTTCGTTGATTCTGATTCTAAAAAATCCTCTCAATATGAAGTAGATTATTTTTTGCAACCTTGGAAACACATGCATCGGAAGATGTCTGGCTGATAGATTCAAGTTCCTCTTTCCACATGACCTCTCATAGAGGTTGGTTATCAAAGTATGAAGAGTTTGATGTAGGGAAGGTGTATCTCAGTGATAAATCCCACCTTAAGGTTTTTGGTTGTGGACAAGTCAAGATTTGATTTCTTGATGGTAGAGTGAAGGGAATTGATGATATTCTACATTTACCTAGTTTGGCATGAAACCTACTTCTAATTAGCAAGCGGAGTGATGTGGGTGTGTAGGTTTCTTTCTCAAAGTGGTGAATGCAAGATGACAAGAGGATCTATAGAGGCTTGCTAAGGGTGTTCAGATTGGCACCTTTTAGAAGCTAGATGCACGCACGATTTAGTGCAATAGTGCTTCTATGAAGTATAAGAAAATAGTTGTGGATTCTTCATCCTCACCATTAGATCAAGCAGAAAAGAAGATTGTTGTTTTTACATGTGATGTTTGTGCTTATTGGGTACCTAAGGATGCAAACTCTTTGGAGATGAATCTTCCAGCTAAGAAGAAAATGCTATGGCCCCAAAGACTTGGTCATATTGGTGAGAAGGATCTTAGAGACCTGGAGAATAAGATCCTTATTAAAGGCCTTAATGATTGAAATCTTGAGTTTTACTTTTGCAAACATTGTGTTTATGGTAAACAACACCACATTTATTTTTATCCAGTTCTCATAATTCTTCAGGGATTTTGGATTATACTCATTCAGATGTATTTGGTCTTGCTAACGTTCCTTTGATATCTATATTTGTGTATTTTGTCTCTTTAATTGATGACAGAAATAAATTTGTGTATTTCCTCATAAGTAAATCTAAAATTTGTAGTTATTTTAAAGAATTAAAATCCTTGGTTGAAAACCAAATTTGTATACAAATTAAGTGTTTGATGATTGACAATGGTGCTAAGTTTTTTTCATAGAATTTGATAGGTTCTATAAGGACCATGGGATTGAGAAACACAAGATGACTCCATATACCTAACAAAAAAATGGAGTTGTAGAGAGGATGAGAAAACATTGATGGAGAGGGATAGGAGTATGTTGAGCGGTGTTGGACTTGAACAGAAGTTCTAGGATGAAGTTATAGCCACTGCATGAGATTTGATAAAAAAAGATCCTACTTTGGCACTAGTTAAAATGACACCCATTGAGGCATGGTTTACTAAAAATCCTTTCTTGTGATATCTCAGATTCTTTGGTTTCGAGGCATATGCTCATGTGCCAAGTGATAAAATATAATAAATTGGAGAAGAAGGCTATTAAATGTATCTTCATTAGCTATGGTGTCAATGTGAAAGGTTATGTAAACTTTGGGATTTAGTTGTAGAGAAGGTTCTCTATGGTACAAGTGTGATCTTTCATGAATTGAAACCTTCCACAGTTGCTTTGTAGCTTAAGAAGGAAGAGAAATAGAAAAAAAGAGGTAGTTCAGGTACCATTCACTCTGATAAGAAATGAAATACACACTCATGTTGGACTTGATGATGAGGAGAGCTCAAGAAGCTCTGGATGCTTTTAAGAAGAGAATGGACCTCAACCTCAACAATTGAGAGGTCTACCCATTACAGACAGAAACTTAATAGATATTCTTATTCACTAGAAAGGTTTGGATTTCAATTGCAAGTTTTCTTTGATTGCAAACACTGATGAGCCTAGGACTATTAGGGAGGCTATGGGTATGCATGATGTAGAATTATAGATGGAAGCTTGATTTAGGATCATCCTACCTGCCCTTGGTAAATGGGAGCTTTGGAAATAGAGTTTGAACATTTGTCATTTTTTAGAATCTTATTAAATGTAATTGCAACCATCTAAATATACATGTAAGAAGAATATGGAAGCATAAATATGACATGTGGATTGTTTAACATAATTAAGGAACATTATGATGATTTCAAGACATGGGAAAAATGGAATAGTTGAAAAGGTTTTGGAAATTGTCAAGAAAAAAAAATGGCTGGTGTAACGCCAAATTCAACAACCTTTTCCAGCAAGAAAAAATGCATGGCAGTTACTTCTTAACACCATGGGAATAGGAAAAGGAAAGGGGCCATCATGGATAGGATTCAAATGGGAGGTGAAAATTTGATGACATGTAACTGATTGAATGTTTGATAATGTTAAGTTGAAGATGATGCAAGACATTAAATCAGTTAATGGTTTGTATTGTCATTGATGTCAACTTGATATCATCTATACGGTCATGTACATAATGCCAAAGACTTCAGAGAATCAACAGAACAGAGATTATGCTTTCAGTAATGCATAAAAGTCAAGTATTCACTAAGTGACAGACAACACTGACGGAGTGCACACCATCGGTAAAGGCAAAGAACAAAAGTCATAGTGATACCCGACAAGCAGAAGATAGTGTTGCCCGATGAAGAAAAATCACAGGATGCCTAACGAGTAGAAGATAGTTATACCCGACGAGTAAAATCCAAGGATGCCCGACGCATGGAGATCACGAAGCTAACTGGAGTTACACCGACAGAACTGGCAGTTGTCACCAATGACTAACTGCAGAGTTGACTGACAAAATAGAGAGTTCAGAAAATGACAAAATATCTAGCTGGCAGAGCTTAAAGATAAACTTAACTGGTTGTTTTATTTGTTTTATTTAACCGGAGTTAAGTAATTGATTTAAAGAAGATTTGTATAGTTTGCAAGAAGATAACTATGAGATAAATCAAGAGTTAAAGCTGTAAATCAAATTGGTTGGATTGTTTTTCACGCCAAGAATCAAGAATTAAGGAATATCATGTCTATATAAGAGACAAGCATAATTCATTTTCGTAATCACAAGAAATCACATACACGGGAAGGGGAGTGAATAGAAAGAGGATGCTGAAGAGAAACTGATGAAGGATAACTTCATATAGTCCTGATCAATCAAGCTGAAGGAGAGCTAAATAATTTTGCAGACACTGACGAACAGTGAAGCACAACATCACAGAGCAGAAAGTGTGGAGTACAAAGAATTGAATTGATACATTGATCAGAGAGGTATTGTACTTAAATAGATCTGAAAATCTGCAATTCAAGTTACATTAGAAACAAGTCATTGTGTTTCAGTTTAACCATTGAAGCATTAAGTCTCTTAACAGAGTAGGAGTTAACCGTCTTCTATAATTGAGGTATATCCTAACAGATTGCCAAAAAGTTTGATTCATGAAAGTAGCATTGAAATTGCATAAAGCCTATTGACAGCCTAAGAAGAAGGTTGATTCAAGGATGGTAGCAAGATTT
>MU225422.1:116451-129259 GCA_018584345.1 Thuja plicata
GTGACAGGGTCACTTCTCAAATTACCCCGGGTGTCTGATGCAGGAGCATCCTGGGTGTAAGGGCAATCTTGCATCACCCAAAAATATGTGTTTTTCTATTCAATAAGGGCTATTTTGTACAAAGTTGATATTTTAGGAAACTTACTATTTTTAGTAAGTTGGTTGTTTGAACTCAGATGTTCTAATTTTCCAGGTGAAGGTTCATCTTAGTCATATAAGACTGCCAGTTGAATTTCATTGCCAGATCATCTGTATTGGCGAAGTTATTAAGGATTTACTATTGAGATTTTAGGGTGCAAAATCTTTGAGCTTAATTTTTAGAACCTTAGAGGCTCCGGATCGAGGTCAAACCCCTGGCTGACTAGTGCTTCACAAGTCAAGCACTGTAGATCGCGATCTCTCATTTCTGAAAAGTGGTTATAATAGCCAAACAGAGCTACGGTTCAAAAGTTATGGCTTTTGGAAGTTGGGCTACCTAATCTCATATTTTGTAAATATTTAAAGCCGACCCTTTTGTAATAAAAGTGAAAAATAATTAAATGCTAAGGGTAGTCGGCCTTAATGGCTAGATTTCTAGAACCTTCTCGGGCGGTGGAAATTGCCTATATAAAGAAGGCCTATAGTGTTGTATAGGGCAGTTCTGGGTGGATCGGAGTAATAAATCGAGGCTTTGTCCTACAGAATATTGTAAGGGGAATGCCCATGTGGTTTTGCATATTGTAATTGTGAAAGTTTGTAATTCCACATTTGTGGAGATAATAAGAAGCCCATTTTTTGTTCTTGCAAATTGTTGTTGTTTGTCTATTTCTGTTATGTGTTTGTGGCATCAAGGGGAGCACCCTTCATCACATATATATTATACACACAATATATCAGAAGTGCATCAGGGGTTAACCAAACTATTGGTTCTTTTCTCAATGCCTTCTAGCCCAAATTCCTTCACAAAAGAAAATATTCACCAAATTCCTTAACTTGATATCCTAACTTGAGGTTAATCTTAGTGAAGTATTGTACAGTGTGGAGCCGATCCAAGAGGTCATTGATGTGCTGAGGGGGGTACATGTATTTCAAATGTATTTCACTCATATATCCTAGGGGGGATGAAAGACAAGCATGACCATGATAGGTCATTTGAATTTTAATAAGACCATATTTGGTCCTTTGATTATGCTTTTAATAATGTTTTAATTGGTATGTAAATCCTTTGTAAAATGATCAATGATGTAAGCTCCATGATGACATTTGGAGGCTAGAAGTGCACCTTGGGGGTCACTTGAGGATCCTAGGTGTAGATGATATTTTTTAAGTACCTATAAGGTCCAAATGATTGTAAGTTGTCCGTTAGAGCCATTTAAAAGTGTCAAATGCACTAAAAGTGCTAAATACATGTAAATTTGCACTAAATGCACTATCACGGGTTATTGACACTGCCATAGAGAAAATGTCAATAACTTGCCTGATTCTACATGGAAATAAATGAAGCCTATTCTAAGATGAATTTAACTCTAATCTCGAACCATTACAATGCCTTTTGGTGGAATTTAATTCATTACAAAGGCCCTATCAATGCTACAACAATAAAAAATAATGAAAATATTGGAACAGTCAATATTTTATTTTTTTCTATTAAATATATATTATAATATAATAAACAGAGAACTCATTGAGTGTTTCCAACAGTATCAAGTACCAGATTATAAAATTACAAAAATTACATCTTCCCTTTTCATACGGAGGGAGTCAAATTATCATGTAACCAAAAATGAACCATACTGATTACAATATGTTAGAACTACATACCACTGTTAAATAACCTCTATCTAGGGAACCCTTCTATCCATGGCATTTGATGATCCGCCCCATTTAATTTTTAGGTTGTCCTGAAATATATTATTGTATAGATTTGACATATAAGCCTCCCAAGGTAGTGGAGGGCACACAAATATGGGGATCCTGATATTGGGATCCAATCGTAGGATCTTGCATAATGGGTATACCAAATGATGTATAATCCTGAGGTACCTGGCTTGATCCTGTCGAATTACTGTTCCCTTCCTCTTATTTATCAGCCATAGTGGCTTCTACTGAGGTTTTTTCTTATAAAGTCACAACTCCTTTATCTTTTTGATTCTCTATTAGCCTTTTATGGTCTTTGATCTTATGCAACATCTTCCCTATGGTGATATCATAATCAAAGTCCACCATAGCTTTGGTAGATATATTATTAGGTATCTACTCTCTGTTAAGCACATTCCTTACTTCTCTAATGAATTTTTAGTGCTTTGTGTTCTTTCACCTGCAACATCATGGTGACTTGCGAGGCAAAATTAAATGAAATGATTCTCCGCTGAAACGCAGTAAGAACTCTACTTCTACTATTGAAAATATCATTATTCCTAAATTTCCAAATATGCCAGAGAATGTGAAAGGAAAGAGTTGACTAGAAAATATTGCATCTTTTATCCAATCCCATCATATTCCCAAAGAAGATATCCATAATATGAAAGTTATTGTTTAGTTCCAGTCCAAATAGGCTCTACACGACTATAGAAAAACTACAATCAAAGAAGATATGTAGGATAGACTCAGGTTCAAAAAAGAAAGAGCAAAAATTTGGCTCTCTAGATGGTTTCTTAAGGCACAAAAATCTATGCAGAAGAAAATGCCACATGAAACAAAGCCATTTAGGTTCAGCATGGGTGTGTTATATTTTCACAAGATATTTACTCCAGGTAGTATAGTGTAGGTTAAGATTCCACTTATCATTTAGTCATTGAGGAAGGTTCTCAACGGGAGCTTATTGATGTCTTGGGCTGCCAAAAAGATTACGGAGTTCCTAAGGCTATCCTTCTCTTTCTCAATAGAAATGGGCATTTGAATATTAGGTTTGATAATACAAACAATAGTAGTAGCAGGATTCTTACCTCTAGTATTGGTTCCATGTCCTGCTACTGGAAAACAGTTTCCATTGATGGTGAACTTCACTTCTTGTGGGGTAATAGTTTCTTCCCTAAGTGCCTGCTTGATCCCAAATCATGAAAAATGGATGTATTAGGCCTTAATAAACAAACTAATTCTTCCAACACTCATGAACACATATGACACTTATTAACAAATCAGTTGCAAGAAATGTTACTTGAAACTTTTCTTGCAGCTTGACAACTTTTATAAATTTTGAAACTATCACTCTAATGACCCTAATTTCATCATGCATGGTCTATTAAGACCTTATTACCACAAGTTGACCCTAATTTCCACAAGTTGATCTATAGACTGTTCCTCACCTTTTTCTTGTCACAAATGAAATTAGGATAGAATCCTAAAAGGCCTTCAAGGAGTTAAATACAATGATAAATCAAAGGAGATTTGTCGAGTTGACAACTATTTTGTCAACTTGACAACAATATACTAAATGTAATAGTCATTAAAATGACTTCAAGCGGTTTGGTAGGGAGTTGTAACTGTCAACCAATTAGTAGAGTTTTAGGGAGTTCAGTAGAGTGTTGTGTGTCGAAGGAAGCAATGTAATGAGGTTTAAATCAATAAAATTTTAATTCCTCGCAAACTATCTATTCTATGACATAAGGATACATTCATTGTGTTTGTGTTCATAAAATCTTCATTATATGCAATATTGATTGGGAATGGATTGAAATAGTATTGGTTTAAATTTTTATTCCTTTTTATGCAAAGGTTGTGTTTTTTTGTGAAGTTTTGAACAAAGAAATTCAAGTTTGTATTGACTATTCCTAGACAAGGTCAACGTTAATGATGGTATCACTATTAAGAAAATAACAATATGTGACCAAATAAACTACCAAAAATTGTAGATAAATGACCAAATTTGGTCAAGTAACCAGTGGTAGTTTATTGTCGGTCATTTATCTCGCGACCAAATTAGTGACTAAACTATTTATCATTTATTTGGTCATATATTGAGTCATTTATTTGGTCATTTGATAGTTTATTTGGTCATTTATTTGATCTTTTGGTCATTTATTTGGTCATTTGGTAGTTTATTTGGTCATTTAATTGGTCATTTAATTTGTAGTTTATTTGGTAGTTTATTTGGTCATTTTTGTTATTTGGTAGTAAATGTAGTTCCGAAATGAATAATTTAATAAATTTTAAAATGCAAAAAAAAACATAATATTAGACTTGAACTAAATCATAAAAGAAAATAAGAGTATTACACATGAACAAGCTACAACAGACTAAAATTAAATGATTGATTCAACATCATGATGATAAATAAAGGTAATCTCCAATAAGAAAAAATATTGCAAATATATATCAAATTATAATGTCAAAGTTGTCTAAAGAGTATATACATAAATATAGTAAAAAATGTCAAAGTTGTCTAAGAGTTTCCAACTCTTTCAAATACACCTTGGTGATTAAAATATCTAAACAAAACATTCAAAATACTGCAATATTATAAAGCAGTGACCCAAAATTTCTAACAAATAACACATAATAAACTTGTTGATCAACTATGTCATTTTTTCCAAATAATTTAGTGGCCACCATGTGAAAGTTCCCTCTTTCTCTTTTAGATGAATAGGCCCATCTATTTTGTCTTCATAAGGCAAGGGTACGTTACTTGTCACTTTTAAAAAATTTACATTTTCATCTCCACTTCCTTTCAAGTTGACTCCATGTACAATAGGCAAGGAGTGAATCCGCCCAATACCAACAACATCACCATCATATGGATCTAACACATTAACTTTATCCCCTTCTATGAGTTTATGATCAATACATTTTTGCAAAAAGAAAAAATAACACATTAGATTACATAGGTAATGAAAGGAAACAAATATAATGCAATCATAAGTTTCTAAATATAAAGACCAAAATTAATGTCCATTCCTATTGCACTTCCATTTCTTATGTTCAAGACTAAATTCCTTGGAACACCATTGAAAGATATCGGTTGAGAAAGAGATTTGGTAATTGATTCTTGTTGTTGAAGTTTGATGGTTGTAGGTGCACATTCACTCACTGCAGATGGCTAGACATGGAGGTCTACCAAGAGGATCATAGGAGATGGTCCATATCCAGAGAGGATGGTCCTCTGTGTGTTTCCAATAGACTAGGGAGAGAGTCATGGAAGGGACTCCTGGGTGAGGGGTAGAGGTTGTTGGTTGTGGAGAAGCATGGAGGAGTGAACTTGAGTCTGGAGCAACACCTTGAAGGTAGCCACTACAAACTCCATTGATGGGAGTCTCAGTTTAAAGACATGGTACACTAAAGATATTGAGAAGTGAAAGAAGACAAAAAGGAAAAGAGGAAAAGACCCAAATGAAGACACAAAAGAAGACAAAGTTGAAGATGCAATTCATAGTCCAATTGTTTTTGCAGGTTATTGCATACACATTTCCAAGAGACTTGGAAAAATTTCAAGCTCGACAATAGGGTGCAGGAGCAGCTCATCGAGGAAGTCTAAGGTCATGAAATAATCAATTTTTTTGTATAATGTCATTTGAATAGATTTGGAGTCACATTAAGTATATTGACATAATCATGTAATCATGAATTAATTGATTTCCTTAAAAGTTGTTAAAATGCAACATTGTAAAAGTTGCTCAAAAGATGTAATTAGAAGATGAAGGGTCAGTTTGGAGGTTTTAAAGTCAAGAAATTAGTTGTTGTAACTGCACAAAGAAATATAAAGAGTCATAGAGAGGATGAATAAAAAGGGAGGTGGTGGTGTCAAAGAAAAAAAGAGTTTTTCTTTTGTTTTTTTTGTTTTGGGACAACAAATGTAATTCTTATTCTTGATGACAGTCATGAATGTTTAGAGTTTCTTGCAAGGGAGATCTTCTAAGTTTTGAAGAGTGAGAAAGTGTAGGAGGACCACTAATAAATTTTAATATACTCCTTTATTGAATAACATTATTTTGCAAAGATGGATTTAAGTTGTTTTGCCTTGAACATTTAGTTTTGGTCACGTTTTTTACTATTGTTGTGCATTTTTCTCTTAATGAATGGATTGGTTTTAATCTGAAAATGATTGGGAAGTATTTTAGGGAGTATCTACTTTTAGTTAAGACTGATTAGAATACCTATGGTGAATTATGGAGAGAAAATGGATGCCCTATATGATTGTTTATCTTACTATTTTCCCAAATCAGGGACAGTAAAAAATAGGTCTCGATACAGAGGCAATAACTTTCAAACCCACCCATTGGATTTCCATAAATATTTTATATTATTTAGAAACCTTGGTTTTCAAAAACATGACCGATGTGATTTACATGATAATATATATCATGAAAATGGTAAATAACAAAATCCAAGATAAGAAAACTGCCATGACAGGACAGTCACAATCATGGAAGACTGTGTTTGTGTTATTTGGTCCTTGGCCAAAGGATGAATAGTGATATGAAAAGGTTTTTCCATATTTTAAATTCACTTGTAAGGAGTATGTGTGGATCCCTATGGTTGGTTGAATATTTGGATTTGGTTCCTTAATGTAAAAGGACAGTAATAGTCTTGTGGATAGTGAACTCTCATATTGTGCGGTGATGTTAAATATTGGATTCTCAAAACCATATAGGAGAGTTCACTATCCACAAAAAGTCATGGTTTAAGTTTTTGTTCCTGTCCATGCAAATATTTTATTGTTTTGTGAAGTTTTAAGGCAAAGAATCCAAATTTGCTGACTTTTGCTAAACAATATTTTGTGTGTAAACAATCATTATTTTGAAGTTCCAATGATTGCATAAGGCTCTCCCACTTTCAGTGGTTATTATGGCTTGTGGGAGAAGCCTATCCTTGTACCATATGTAAATATATGGTGTGTGATTACAGGGATATGCAGGAGAGTCAAGAAATTGATCATTGATTGCGTGGGAATGCTTGTTGAGGGTAACTAGTGCTCAGACCAGTCAAGGTTTGAGAGTTCCACCCAAAGGAGAATCACCTTTTATGACTTGGAAGGTCATAACATGTTCATTTAATGGTGTTGGATCCATCGAGAGGGTCTGGAAGTGTTTGGAGAGGTTGGGTTGAGAAAGCCCTAGGTTAGTGCATGTAGGAATGAGGGTTTGGTGGTTGGAGTGTAGAAATAAGGTGACATCTCCTATAAGATGGAAAATGTGTTGATTTAGATAATGTCTACAGTCTGTTTTAGGGTTAAGAGGTTTGGGGAAGTGATTTTTTAGTAGTTGCTTTGTAATAGGAGGGCTAATTGCAGGGTAACAGTGTACTGGATTGGACATCTGGTCCAAAGGAATAGCATCTGAGTCTGAGATATGTTGAAGAAAAAGGAAGAGGGTATTTAGATATGCCTTTGGGTTTGTGAGTGTTTTGGGAAATATTTGAGTTATCCTTGGAAAAACCACTGAACAAGGCTACTAGGGATTAAGGGCTAGTGAGCACCCAGGTAACGGTTATTGAAAGATCAATTTGAATGGTTGAATCTAATGGATTGGTTGAGGGACATTGGTATATTTACAAAGGTGTGGAGCCTCTAGTGGCACAAGGAGTTGATGTGCACTCTGATAGGGTATGGTATGAATTGGATTCATGCAGATGATCCTAATGAAGAAGCTTGTTGGGTGTTGGGACAATTGTAATGGAGTCCCTAAAGAAACTTACTAATTGAACTCCTTATCCTACTCACAGGTGCACACATGGCATGCTTATTAAACAATATTACTCAAAGTATTTAAACATATTAAATTAAAGAGTATTGTTGAAAGTATTTAAACAATTTAAATTAACAACTAAAAATCATATCCTAAGTAAGGAAAAGTAAAGTTTTATAGCACTCACCTCAAGTTCAGTACTGCTAGTACTATAAATATCATGTACATCCTCTTCAATATCAACATAATCACTAACAACATTTTTGTTTCCTTTTTAGGGTAAAAGTATGAAACTGTTTCACACTTGGGGACCATTTCACATGTTTTGGCCAGACCCATTTCGGCCAGACATACGTGGTGCACACACTGCGCCATGTGGCGTCAATGTGGCAAAGGGTTTCAACCGAAACTGGTTTGGCCAAAACAGGTCCGGCCGGACTAGTTTCGGCCGGAACCCATAAAAACTATATAAATGCCAAAATTTGGTTAGAGCGACTCATTTGCACTGAGGGCCTTCCAAGATTTGAGGAGCGGAATAGGGGTACTTCGGCCGAAAATAGGTAGGAATTTTTTTTTTTTTTGTTTTTTTTAATGTTTTTCAATTTTGTTATGTTAAATTAATATAGTTTTACTATTATTTGATGTTTTTTGTTTTAATTTTGTTATTTTTAATTTTAGAAAATATAAAATATTGTTTAATGTAGATTTAAATTTATTTTTTAGTTAGAATCATATGTTAGTTTTTGAAGGGAACAGTAACCCTTTACAAAATACTAAAGATAGACAATAAGCAGCAAAAGCAGAGACGAACAAATAAAATCAGAAACATCAGCTGGGGGAAAGGAAGAAAAAACATATTGAGCCCCACTAGCAAGATCAGCCAAGCAAAAGACGATATTAGAAAACTAGCCCCAGCAACCAAGATCAGGTCTCCTTCAGGATCTCAACAGACTCATCCATCACAAATTTATATTTGTCGATCGCTTCTTTGAGATCTGTAATATCTTTAGAGCTCCCCTGTTTCACTTTTTTGGCACTTGCCCTTGTCTGAGTCCCTGGGCCAGCAACGCTGGGATCAATAGCATTATCCAGATCAACCACAATAGTATTGGAATTCCCATCCAACATAGAAAGAAGAGCTCTGAGATTACTGTTAGTCAATTTCATTCCCTCATAATTATTTTTCATCATTCTGTTGAGGGTTTCTTTAATGCTCTGGATGCAGCTTTCAATGGTACGCTGGTAGAAGTTAACCACAGTATTGATCCTCAGTTCAAGTTTCTCCAGTAATCTTTCTTCCAAATTCTCCCTCTGATCTTCCTTGTCTACATCTTCTTTCAAAGGTTTAGCAATCAGGATAGCCAACTTATTAACCCTGTCCTAGAGGTCATCATACTTTCCGTTGATGTCTCTTATCTCCTCCAGAAGCCAGGTGTTCAGCTGCAGATCCATATCAGCCCTTTCCCTAACAACTTGCATAAACCTGCAGGGATCTTGGGTTTTGTCTATCTCATTTCCCTGACTATCCCCTATTTTTCCTTTATCATTAATATTGTCCTCGGACCCCATAGCCTTGTCATCTTTCAAAGGCCTTCCCTCAAAAGACACAGACTCTGCGTAGTTCACCAGAACAGGGGTGGTATCAGAAATACCCTTTTCTTTATTCTTTGGGCTAAGTTGACTGAGATTCTTAGCAGGGGAATTAGGTCTCTCCACCTCCACATCCGTAGGGTGATCCCTAGAATTATTTTTCTCCTGATCCTCCATTTGCATTTCTTCAGAGCTGCCTTTACTACCTTTCTCACTCTCCTCAGAAGAATCATAAGCTTCCTGCTCAAGGGCCTCAGTGTCTTCCTCCGTTTCCATTCTAGCTTCTTCAGTGAGGAATTTCGAGGCTTCCCCTTTTTCTTTTTTCACGTCCTTTTCGTTAGCCTCTATTTCACTATCCGTGCACATGCCCTCCTCCTCTGTGAGGATTTTGATATTCTCCTCACCACCAGTATTGACCCTCCCCTTCTTCTTACTTCTAGGTGTGTTGCTCTTAGAAGGCAAAGATATTTAACCCTTCTTTCCTCTATTCGAATCTTGTTCAGTTGGGTTGTCCTGCATCTTAAGATTAGCATGCTCGTATATCAACAAGATAAGCCTGTCGTGGAGGATAGGCGAGGCAACATTCTTTCTGTTCTCCAAAATACTACTTTCCAGAGACTTAAGAAGAAACAAAGGAAAAGAGCTTCTCCTATTGTAGCATAAATGATTTATCAACATGAAATGAAAATTGTAAACCCTAGTATACCGACCCTCTAGGGTAAAATACTGCATCATAACTTTGGCAACATTAGCCCAAAAGAGTTTCAGAATCATATGTTAGTTAGCTAATTAATTTAGTTTTATTACATGTTTCAAAATATTAGAAAAATGTTACAAAACATTAGGAAACTATTACAAAACATTAGGAAAATGTTATTTAGTTTTAATTAATTTAGTTTTATTACATATGTTTCAAAACATTAAGAAAATGTTACAAAATAGTACAGGAAAATATTACTTTCAAAAACATAAACTCTAACAAATGAACCCTAACATGAAACTAAAACATAAATCAACATAAACTCTAACATTAACCCTAACATGAAACCTTAACCATATTGGACCCTCACATGAAACCGTAACTAACATGAACCCTAACATGAACCCTAACAAAACCTTAAGAAAATGTTACAAAACATTAGGAAAATATTACAAGACATTAGAAACCATTCTAGTATTACAAAGTTCATATTAAACATAACATTTGCACATACCAGGTAACATGTGAAACCTTAATATGAAACCAACATCAAACCCTAACATGAAATTGAAACATGAAATAGAAACAAAAAATTTAACATAAATAATAACATAAACCGTAACATGAAACCCTAACCATATTGATCCCTAACATTAAACCTTGACCATATTGATCCCTAACATGAAACCTAACATGAAACCAACACATGATTTACTGAAACATATAAATCAACATAAATCTTAACGTGCTAAATTGAATTTTTTCTTTCAAACTAACATGAAATTGGAACATTAACTAACATAAACCCTAACGTGCTAAACATTAATTGAGAAATAAATCAAGTTGATCCCTTTAAACCTTTAAACATTAATCTACATTCAACTAGACTAATAAACCAAGTTTTGCAGAAATATACATGTACATGTACACATATTATTTTAAATCATTTTTTTCGAATGTATATGCATTCAAGTGTTTTCACTTATTTATTTATTTATAATGTACGTGTTTAAAAATATTTATTTATTTAAATTAGAATTGGACCATGTATGTATGTGCAGAGATCTAGAAATATATTCTTCTTTATACTTTCGAGCATCTATATATCTATTTTTTCTATCACACATGGCATCGGGTAGAGGGGATGCACCTGTAGATTCAGGAGATGCTAGTGTACAGGGGGTGGTAGCACCCACTCTTCTCATAGATCTACCAAATCTAGAGAGGATAGAGAGGATTTATTCACGAGTACTATAACTCATTTGAGATGAGCTATTGAGGTTCTTGATGAGAGGATACAGTCATCCACCCTCCCTAATAGGGATAGGGTGAAGATTATTAGAGAGGACCTCATTCGTATGATTGACACATTTTAATCATACAACCCGTATGATAGTTTATCTATTGATACATTCTACACTTCTCTCTCTCGCAGCGTTACTGGCGCTGTGAAGTATAGACAGGTTGACTCGGAGGTCTCCACCACTCAGGTGAAGACTATGTTTCCTTTTTATCAAGACAGAGCCCGGGTCAAAGGTTATATGACCACTCGATGTATGGATGACCTTGTTGCACCATTTATTTATCCTTGATGGTTGGTTTCTCATCATAGGTGGCCCCAAAAGGATGAGCTTCCATTGTATTTCTGCAAACAATTGTTTGTAGAATTTCATTTGCATCATGAGGTTGATTACACAGATTTTCCCGGTCATGCTGGATAGGGGAAGGGGAGATTATTAGATAGATATAGGGGGCCTAATGCACCAATGCCCGCTAATAAATAGGCTAAGGTGGGTCCAAACTTTTTGGTCATACCAAAAGTTTTGGAAGGGATAGGTGCAGGACAGAGTGTACCTAATGACCAGATCAGGTCAAATGTATATTCTAGTATCGCGAGTATCACGACATAGGTACATGAGATGCCATCTGATTGTGTAGATAGATACATGTTGCACTCTCATTTTGGTCACATTCCTCCACCTACACAGGATGCATCTTCTACTGCTTATCCATACCAGACAGTAGATATACCATCTCCCTTAGAGGTTGCAGCTGTAGCAGAGATAGACCAGTTACGTACTATTGTCACATGTTTATCTAGTGATCTACTTTGCTCATATTAGGTGTTACATATTATCAGCGGGGTTCCTCTCAGGGATGTCCCATCATTTTCCCCCACCGTTCTTAGCAGATCTACTGGTGGACAGAGACAGGATGATATTCCTGTACCACCTACAGCTCCTCAATAGAGTGTATTTGACGAGTCTACACATGCCACTTCATCACATCCAGTTCATCAACTTTTTACCAACTTGCTTACAAATGAGCAGATTGATCCCTCACGGGTGTCCTTACATGAGCAGTTGGATCCTGGTGATGTGACCTTAAATGATTAAGAGTTGAGTGATATTGGGAGAGCATTACACGCTGCTACGATATATATTTATTTAAATTATGATGTATTTAAAAAACTTACACATGTACATGTATAAATAATTTGAATTAAAGTTTTGATTTTAAAATATATGTATATACATGTTCTCTAGAGTGTTTTGGACAATGTGGAGCATGGATATGGAGATTTACAGACTCTTGACCATCCTGTGCATCATGACAGACAGATAAATTTATACGTTTTTCCAAACTTAATTTTTCTATGATCATAAGTATATAGTTTATTATACATGTGTGTATGCATGACATGTACATATATTTATTTTATTGCACATAGAGATCAGGAGGAGATGGATCCGAATCAGGTCACGGATCAGGATATGGTCCTAGTATATGAGAACATATATATGCTATTTTACATATTTCATGTTTCACAGATATATTGTAGACATTTCATATGTACATGTTATTGCAGACATATACATTTACATGTTATATGTTGGTACATGCTATTTCATATTTTAGA
>MU225422.1:132226-177310 GCA_018584345.1 Thuja plicata
TTATTTCCCATTGCACAAATTGTTCAAATTGAGAGCTTCGATTCACCTGCATACACAAAACCATATACTCTTGATAAAAAAATTAAAAATGATATTGATACTTGTTCATAAATTAATATTGAATAATTCTTTAATTAAAAACAAAAAAACAAAAAAAACAAAAAAAAAACTAAAATTATAAAAAATACAAACCTACTTGATAATTTTAATTCATAGTTGTCCTTTAAAGCCAAAAAATACACCTTAAAACTATTAAAAAAAAGATTTTCTTCAAAAAAACCTTGTTTTAATTCGCAGTATAGAAAATTATGTATTTTTTATTTTAAAAAAAAATGCTTTAAAATATGAGATAAAGGGTCGTGGTCGCATGGCGACCATATTTGGTCGGCCTTAGTCTTGGCCAAACCTGTTCCAGCCAAACCAGGTCCAGCCGAAATAGGTCCGACCGAAAGTGTCTATGTGGCATCCCATGTGGCAGCAACACAAGTGAAAAATGATATTTTAGAAAAAATGTGTGTTTGGAGGCTATTTGCCCCATCACAATTCAGCTTGTTTAAAAATCTAAAAATACCCTTTTGTAGAGCTCGGAGTCTAGATTATGGTCATATAATTTTTATGGTGTTTTAATTACATATACTATATTGTAAGTTGAAAAAAATCTAAGTAGGTATTTTAACACTCAAGAACACGCTCGTTCAAAAAAAAAAAAAAAATAGAAAATCATGTCAGAAAAATTTACAACTTATATTTAACACTAGAGGAGAGAGTCCTCTTCAAGAATATGTAATTTGTTTTGTATTTGGTTTAGATTTTCTAGGGAAAATGTGGAGGGAGAAAAAACTATTAATTTTGGGTAACTCCGACTTTGAATAGTTATAACAGTCAAAATATATACCGAAAACCAATCTTTCTTTTTTTATACACTAGCTATACATGTCATCTAAAACATATTCTGAAATCAAAGGAAAAAAAGATTATTTGCATATATTTAGTTGGAGGGAACTAGACCCTACATTTTCAACATTTTTTGAGCAATTAAAAAATGGACTTCAAAATTAAAAAAACTAGGTCAATGCTTATTCAAATTTTTTTAAAAATTATAGGCATAAACTACATCCAATTTTACACATTTTATTAGTTTACATCATTTTCAAATTATAAACACAAATTCCACTTTTATGTCATTAAAGTTTAACAGTTTTGCATGTCGTGGTCCTCTTCCTTTGTTAAAGTGTGACACAGGTTTGTACTTTTACCCTTTAATTTTTTCTCATATGATTGCTCTGCATGTAGTTTAATCATCATGAAAAGTTAATATAATTCAAGTCAAGAATACAAAAGCTATAAGTTTTTTCCACAATGCAATTATTATATCACCTCAACTTAAGCACAACTATGATTGGGCTGCACATTCTTATCCACTAGATCATCATCATCACTGTCAATATTGGAAGCTCTATTGGCATCAAGGTGTTTTTGTTTTTGTGTTTCTTTGATAAAATTATTCTGAATGTAGCTAAAATTGATTAAAGTTTGGTAGAGAGGAAATAACATAAAACAATATTGTGAAAATGCAATAAAAACAATGTTATGTATATGTGAATCAATGCTTAAGGATAGTGTTCTGCATATACAAATTCAGAAAGATGATGATCAAAATGATGGTTTCAACAATGCAAAGATACATTAGTATGAACTAGAATTAACTCATTAGTAGAGTTTCTTACCTTATATGAATCCATGAAATTATGGTCATTCCATGCAGAAACTATAGGCTGAACTGAGGAAGTAAATTGTGAAACTCTCTCAGTTAGAGTATGTAAATAAATCATTATATGTTGGTACCCTTCATTTGAGTTGACACGGTTTGGAGAGGCTCTTACTGGGCATTCCATAGATGGATGTGAAATCTCTGTTGACGAACTAGATTTCCACTTCATACTACTCTTATTAGTAGGATCTAGTCCTCCCATATAGTTGACAATATCTTCTTCACCTGCTTCTCTATTATTGCTTTCCACTTAAAATACAATGTCAATTTTAACACAGCCAGTTGAATAAAAAATTGAAATAAATAACACAATATAAATTGAACTAAAAATCCATACACTTACTCCAAATTTGTTCAGTTTGGCCTACAACCCGCCTCAGCCAAATGCATATTCAGCCCTCACATTATCTCTTGCTCTCTTTCCTTTTTTTTCTCTTTGTCAAGTATTCTTCAGAATGCATACTTTCTTTCAATTCCCCCCACTATTTGGGAGATAGAGTGGTGTCTAAACTCTTTTTTCTTTCCATGATTGTTTTTCTGCAGTTGTATCTAAAATTTTTCATTAGAAGTCTCATCTTGTTCTTTTAACACTTTCTAATGATTTGTCCACCACTAGTGTCAAAGGCATTTCCCACTTTTTGTATAACATATTCCACATGATGTGGATCTTGCTCTACAAAATTTGATTTTCAAATATCAAAATGGGCTCTACATCTTACGCCCAACTTAGAGGCCCACCTTGCAGCATTTTTCCTAGTGGGTTCACCATCTCTTGATACCTCAACCAAGAATGGCTTCCTCCCTTCTAATATCCTTTCTTTTACATGTCTCTCTGTAGATCTATATAAATCTTTTGTTGAATCACTACCAGCAGGTGCACTCTAAGGCACATAAGATGCAATCAGACTCTCTTCATGACTTTCAATAGGCTACATATCACCATGTGCTATATCAGGCTGTGCATCATCACAACTACCTTTAAAACCAAGTACATTCATTTGATCACAAAAGCGTTGGCTTTTACAAATTGGCACAGTATCTTTATTTTCTACTTTTATTTTCTCTTCATTTTCTCTGCACTCTTTTTCTTTCCTATAAAACCAAAAAAAATATCATATCATGTCTTATATACATAAATATTTTGCCTATAAAATTTCATTAAATAGTATTAAAAAATAATATAATACTTAGTGGATTTACAACTTGTTTGTTTGTCAAACCAAGATGCGATAAACATTCATTATTCTTGGCCACACATTCTTCACAAACACGTTCATAATCTGTAACTGGAATTTCAGCATTATGATCAGTATCATCTAATTTGCGCCTTAAATTCTCTCTTCATTTTCTGATGTCCAAAAAAACAATAATGTATAAATTAGTAACTTGATACAAAGATAATTACCATAAACATTCATTATTCCATCTAGTGTCATTTTTGTTGGTACTCTAAGACTAGCTTGTTCCTTTCTATCAACATCTATATTGATAGCTTGTAATATCCCCAAATAGGGATAATAGAAAAAATAGCAACATTTCCAAAACTAGACCACAAAAAAATCTGAAGCTTTATTAGCATATAAGAAATTCTAGAGAAAACTCAGATTTATAATTAGATTATTGATCTAAAGTTTCTGTTGATAGAAATAAATTTCTACGTATCACTGTACATACAAAAAAATGGAAAATCCCTTTGATATTGCCTAGAAATTTCAGAAATGCATTACATTGATTTCTCTTATTTTCTTGAGATAAAGATGATTAAAATATGCAAATTTAGATACAAATAGCTCAGAATTTATGGAGGAGCACCTGTACTGTTAAATAGCCAACCATATAAAATCCACTGCCAAACCTTCAATAACTGATAGGAATGTTGCCAGATTGATATATTTTTAACACATGCTCAATCCATCCTCTAATTGATATACTCAAATCCACCATTGAACAATTCTTTCATAGGAAAACAGGTCACAAACATTTCATGCCACAAAATCCTTGATGTCTTCAACATAAATAAAACAAAGAAAGAATAATTATATCAATTTCCATAAATGATTAAATCCTAGAGTAACTTAGATAAGCTAATCATATATTACAAATGATCATGTGAAAAAAGACGAGGCTAATGGAGAACAAGACTGGAAAACAAATATGCCCTAATATGTAACAAAACGTAAAGCAGAAGAAAAAAATTAAACAAAATTAAACATTCATTTTGACTTGTGATTGAAGAAGTCAAAATGAATGTGTGTATGTCGGCATGGAATTTTGGACTTTAGATAAAAGATGCTCAATATCAGTGCAAGAAATATCAAAGATGATGAGCATAGAAGAAATATAATACATTAAAAAAAAATTATACCCTTCAACTCACATGAGCAGAAGCCATCATTGCATATTATTTGAAGTTAAACTATGTATTGGTTCACATTAAAAAGAAACCTACAATATCCTCAATTATTACACCCAAGCAATATTCAAACCTGCTCAATGAGAAAATTACGCAACAAACATTACATATTTTACATGCAAAAATCAGATAACCTACAGATATAGTAGACAAATTTCCACAGTTGAAGAAATGTATGTCCAGGCTAAGTTTTCTCAAAAAAACCTTAAATTGTACAAGCTATTGTAAGTCAACCTCCAGAAATTATGGCACATATATATCCAAAATGTATATATTATATGAAAACATATTGATATTGCATCCTAATTTATTTATGAAAACATATTAATATTACAATCATATACTAAATTTATTCAATATGAAAGCTTTGAAACAGGTATTAGTTTGAAGGCTCGTATCCTTAAAACATAAAATAGCCTTAAAACAACATAAAATTCTTAAATAAAAGGTCATAAAATGGGGCTCATTAATAATCATCTACATTTCCAGCAAGATCAGAATCATGATCACTCATGTCTGCATTTGCTTGATTTTATTCCTCATCCTCATTTGTGACATAGAATACACTCTCTCTCAATTTATTCATTGGTAATCAAAATCTCTTCTTCAAACAGTCTCTCATTGTCTTCATCCACTTCTTCAAATATTTCTTGTAAATTAAAATACTGTCCATCAGACATTAGATCGACAACTTCCATGAATTTTCATTTCAAACGAGATTCTGTTTGAATGACATATGACCAACCTGGGCTTCTTACATCATCAATTAGAAATGATTTATTAATTTGAAGAGGAGAAACAAATGGCTCATTTGTCTCTAATAGAAATTGTCATGTATTCGCACGTATAAATCCATACTCATCAACTTGTACTATAGATGGTTGGATCCACTTACATTTTAATAATATAGGAATGTTTTCACCAAAATATACTTGAATAATTTCTTTGATGAATCCAACATAAAATTTATTCTCAATTTCATGAAGAAATTCAACACTAGCAACACAATCACAATTTGTCTTTCCTTTGTCCTTTTCTTCCACTCTTAAACAACTACCATAGGCCCACATTCCACTAAAACACATAGCCCATATATATGGAGCTTTTGAAAGCTCACTTTCCTCTATTGTTATATCTTGACCTTCCTCTTTTTCATCACTAATTGCATTGCCAATCCATTCTTCAAATTTAGGAAAAGAATCACATCTAATCAAATCATGATGCCTGCACTTTTGAGATCGATTTTGCAGCCAAGTTTGATTCTCTTCTTCATATTTTCTACATAAAATAATGACATACAAATAGTAATATTAATAATATAAATGTGTAAATACAATTGAGTAAATAAATTTACCTACGCCACTTGTCAAAAGAATATGTGTTTTGAAGAATAAAGGTATGTATTGCAATTCGTTCTTGATATGAGAGCTTGAAGTGACATCCATTGCCTTCTAATACTTCACTTGCAACTCTCTCTTCTTTGTCATCATCCTATACACGTCGATTGACATTTTTAAAATCCTTCATATATTCTGTGCAAAACCCCATGGCCTCTTGCATTGAATATCCCTCAGACATGCTGCCTTCTGATTTTTCCCTAGTACAGACAGATTTTTTCAAAACCTTCATATATCGTTCTATAGGATACATCCATCTCATTCTTACTGGGTCACAATGCTCAAGTTCATATTCTAAATGTATCAAAAGATGAATAGAAATATTAAATATTGTTGGTGGAAACTCTCATTCTAATAGACAAAGGACTTCGACAACCTCCTCTCTCAAACTATCAAAGTTCAAAGGATCTAATACATGTAAACTTGTTCTCTTTAATATTGGGCCCAACCTTATAATTTCCATTCTTGGCCCCTTTGGAAAACTTGACATATTTACAAAAATAGGTAAAATATTCTCGATTATGACATGATAGTCATGGGTCTTAAGGCCTCTTAAGCTATTAATGTCAGTTTGGCTTCTGATTTTTCTACTCACATATCCAATGGGAAATCAAGTATGTGACATCAAATGTAAGAATTGTGTATGTTGTTCTCTTGTCCAAACATAAGGAGCACTATGTTTTCTATATTTTTCATTATCATATTTTTCAACCCAAATATTTTGACGAATATTTATTTCTTGAAAGTCTTCACGAGATGAAATAGTATCAAAAGCACCAAAAAGAGTTTCTATAATAGCATAAGCTATATTTTTCTCAGGATGCATAAAGTCAATAGTATGCCTAATGGATATATCCTTAAAGTATGACAACTTATACAATATGCACAACTATTTTACACCGCTTTCATTACATGGATCATATCTACTGCCAACAATCCCATCATTTTCAATAAATGACATTATTTTTTGTCCATTCTCAACAATGTAATCACCTATTTTCAGCAATGGCACTTCACGATTCTCTTCTTGACAATTGAAACATTTTTTTTGTCAATGATATGGATGATCCATTTTAAGATAAGAATGATGTTCACAATAAATATACTTACGTAAAATTCTTGAGTGCCTCACAAAATCCTTAAATTTGCAAGCCAGACATCCATGCTATCCATGAACAGAGAGACCAACCAATGTGACATATGCCGGAATATCATGAATCGTAAACAATAAGGAAGTTCTTAAAGTGAATTTGATTAGATTACTATCCCTTAAAGTTTTAATTTCTTCAATTCCTTTCCACAATTCTATTAGCTCATCATATAATGGCTCCAGATAAGTATCTATTGTATCTGAAGTCACATTTTTATTTCCTGATATAATCAATGATAACATTAAGAAAAATGGTTTAGTTTCTATCCATGGAGGTAAGTTATATTTTATTAGAAAGATTGGCCAAGTTGACCATTTAGTACTCTGATCTGAGAATGGGTTCACCCCATCTAGAGACAAACCCAATCTTATATTATGAGGATCTTGAGAAAATTAGGCCATTTATTATCAAAATCCATCCATGTCTTAGAATCTGGAACATGTCATTTTTTTCCATTAGTGCTCTTATTTTGGGCGTGCCACTGCATAAGTTCACAAATGTCTCTACACCTATACATTTAGAGTAATTGTGGGATTATCGAAAAGTGGTGAAGAACCTTTCTAGGAACAACAACTGATTTTAACCCTTGCCTATACCTCACTTCGTAACATTTTGGACATTCACTCTCATTTGCAAGATTTTTATGAAATAATACACAACCATTCACACATGTGTGGATATTTTCATACCCCAAGCTGAGCTTACTGATTTGATTTTTACATTGACTTTGTTTTGTTGCAAAGGTGGAGTCAGTTGGTAACAATGAACTTAATAATGCCAATAATTGATCTACACTCTCATTTGTCGAACCATGAACCACTTGCAAGTTAAGAATTTGAAGGATTGTTGTCAAATGACTTAACTTATAATTAGCATACACGGGCTTTAAAACATCCTCCATTGACTTGGCCCAATCATCATTTATACCCTCATTCAACATTCTATCAACTTCAAACACTTCGTCAAACATTTTTGTCTCTTCATCTTTGTTTGTTTCCTCTTCATCTCTCACAATTCGTAATTCTATCATATCTTCATAATAATTGTAAGCCCAAGTGCTTATACCACTATGTGTGTATCTTATCATGTGTTGATAAATAACATTTATTTTTTCACCTTCCCACTAAGACAATTTTTACATGGACATGGATATTTTTCAATATCCCCCTCATCAACTACGATCTCATCATATGCATGATATTGATCTGTAGTCAATCTATGATGTTGATCCATCTATAATATTGTGCACTCCAATTAATTTAGTTTCTAAATTAATGAAAAAAACATAAATTTGAAAACAAAGATGCCAAAACATTGTTGAAAGTAGTCACTTTTAGTGGAGACCATAATAGAAAGAAGAGGATATAATGAGTCATTGTTATAAGATCTATCTTACATTCATTTGAAGTTTACCTAGTGAGAATGAAATATGTCTATGTTTTGGGTTTCCAATTACCTCTTATTTTTCTACTGAGAGCCTCGCTGACTTCAAATTCATTGTAGAAAACTCTAAATTCACTGCACACCTTTTCAAAATTCTCCAAGTCCTATCCAAACATGATTTATCACCCATGCTTGATTGCTTCAATACCTATCCATGAGAATAACAAATGTCAACAACTATATATGATGAGGGTGTATTAAAAACTTATGAATCAAATTATGGCCATAAAGAGCAAGGATGGCTAGTCAGATTTTGTTTTAAACATTTTAACTAAGTAGAAATGAATTTATATATTGTCAGTCAGACTAGTCCTTCACACAACCCTGATTTACTATACTGTCAAACTATGACAGTTAATTAGTTACTCTCTGAGATAGTCACAAATCAACCTTGACTAGGTGTCCCTTTGCCTTCTATTCATATATATGCACTTCTATACAGTGATACACATTGTATTTCAATATCAGATGATTCAAAATAAATGATATGCTTTGTGTGAAGGATCCCACCACATCAATTTTATTTACCCTCAACTCATCCTTGAATTTTGAAATCCTTATCGCTATAGGTTATACCTACATATTACCAATAGGGGCACAAAAGTCTAGCTCTTTTTCTTTTAACATACTTATCAGCGTAGTTTTAATCGCTATCCACACCGGGTATCAGTCTATCTCATTCTACACTACACCGCTCACATATGTTACATCGATAGCATTACACATACACAACATTCAGCATAGCTAATACTGATATGTACCATTGGGTATTGGTTAAACCAAAATCATGTTGTGCCGATAATGTAAGCTATCCTGATAGTCATTCCCAATCTAATTATCAGTGTATGCTTCTACGAACATCGGGGGTCGGTTTGACTTGTTTTAATCTATCCAAATAGCATTACATATACATAATGTTTGGCATAGCTAATACCGATAGGTACCATCGGGTATCGGTCAAACATCATTAAATGACCAAACATGGTCTATTACATTTAAATGACCCAGTTGTTAGTACCATAAAAATATTTTGTCCCAGTGACTAGGATTGATTTAGTAATTTGAAAGTGTCTACTGTTATTTCCTCAAAAACCCTAGTTGTTATTTGTAAAATCTTTGTTGGTTGTAAATAACCTAAGCCATGTTCATCTTATATTCTTTCATAACCTTTTTGGTCACTTAAGTCTCCTTTGGATGCATGTGTTAAAGTGTCGTTATGAACTGGACCCTCTATGTTTTAATGTTATCATCCTAGCGAGCTTCATATATTATTTTTCCTAAGTCCTAAAGTCTGTTAGTGTTTATTAAATAAAGGCTGACGACTAAACATCAAGATCCAATGGCTGTCGTTGTTTTGTGAAGAAACAAGATCTTCATCTTATCCATCGTGACACTATAACCAAGTGACATCTATCTTCAATTCAAGGGGCCCACATCTCCTAAATACATGCTCGTTATGAACCCTACAAAGATTCTATTGAGATCAGATGGTTATCATGGTGTCGCCAAGCTTTAAGATTCTTTGATCATCTATTGCGACACTACGACTAAATGACACCTATCTTCCTATGATGTGGCCAAAGTGGGACCAGTAAACAATGGAAATCCATCAGATATTGTAAGATCTAACAGTTTTCTTGGTGTCACTAGGGAAAGGTGCTTCCTATTTATCTACTACAACACCATGACTGAATGACATGTGACACTATGACCAAGTGACATCTATCTTCAAGTCAAGGGGCCCACATTTCCTAAACCCATGCTCGTTATGAACCCCGCCAAGATTCTTTTGAGATCAAACGGTTGTCACAGTGTCGCCAAGCTTTAAGATTCTTTGATCATCCATTGTGATACCGCAACTGAATGACACACGTCCTCTTACAATGTGGCCAAAGTGGGACCAATAAACAATGGAAAGCCATTAGATCTTGTAAGATCTAACGATTGTCATGGTATCACTAGGGAAAGGTGCTACCTATTTATCTACTGTGACATCATGACTGAATGACACATGCACTTGTCATGGGCCCAACTTTGTGAAGAATCTTTTCAAAGATCTTGATCAGACAGTTGTCGTGGTGTCACTGAAGGAAAAGACATGTGCTTTTTCCTTCACAATATTGCAACTAAATGACATGTGGTGCCTGACCAATGCTCTTATGAGTTTGTTGAGAGCCACATGATAATCAATTAGATTTATACATCAACAGTTGTATTTTAATGGTAGCTTTCCTGCCAAAAGTAAGATCTTTGAGCCATTGAGCCACAATTTTCAAAGTGGAGATTAATTGTAGAACATGCAGTCATCTAATCAGAAATTGAATGCAACTTTTTGAGATGATTACGTTGTAAAGACCCATTTCATTTTCTTAGACACCACAACTTGCTAAGGGATTTTGGAGCAGAGCCAGAAAGTCAATGATTATGTTTGTTTGGGTAAGTTCCTGATTAATTTCGATTGTAGTTCATAAATTGGGATACTAGAAGGTTTTGGGTTAGAATCTATGAGGTTCTAGGGTTTTTTCTATTCTTATTCTCCTATTTTTTTAGTATATTTTCAAATTTGGAAATGGCACCATGTAGGGAGTTGAAAGGGAAGGTGGAATACCATGAAATAAATGTATGTGATGATTTTCTAGAATAGTTGGATAAATCAATGAATAACCCTACTCAGGTTAGGGAATTGACTCCAAAGAACCCTTGTTTAAGAATAGGGGAAGGTCTATATAATAAGGGGAACTGGTTTAGGGATGCTAACATTGATGTTACTGGTTTAAGACTATTTAGAGTAGGATTTGGGAAGAGGAATGCATATGCCCTAGATAGAAACATCTGGCAATTTGATGAGGGAAATTTGGTAGCCCCAAACATTTTTATGGATGCCGATCTATTTCTTCAATCAGAAAAGAACTATGACCCAATGGCTAGGGTTGTGAGGAATGTAAATGCAGATCCCTTGTTAAGTGTTTCTGCTAATGAGATTAGAGAGGTATTTCAGTTAGATGACCCTTCTATTTAGCTTGATGAAATTAATTTTGACACCTTCAACAAGGTATATGCAACTAAAAGGGATTATTTCAGGGATGGGCCTTTAAGGGAATTGTTTGCAAAAGTTGGAAATCTCATTGTAGTATGTCCGAATACACCAGAGCCAATTAAGCCAAAGTATTTCAATTTAAGGGAAAAAGCTATGTATTGTGCCTTGAGCCAAATATTTGGGGAAGATGTGGAGACAAAAATTCCCATCCATTACATGTTTATGATGGTTCAGATCCTCCATCCTCACCTTTCTATCATCTTTTATTTTGCATCTCACTTAGCTGAATTGATCCATAATGGTATGATTGGTATCTAGAATTCAAAGGTTGACAAACCTTTTGGCAAGTACTCTTTGTTAATGCACATGTTTCTTTACAAATGTGCACATTATTTTGGAAAGGAAATGAATCTGATAAGGATTAAAGATGAAGAAGTAATACCAGTGCAGTTGTGGAGGCAAGCTATGTCATTTTTGATAGACGCTTTGCATCTAATCTCAGAGCTCTATTGTTTATTGAAAATCCTAGAATCCCAAAGGAGTTACTTTTGTTTTTGAGACCAAAGCAATATTCCAAGGATATCAAGATAGTTCATAATTGGGGAGAAATTATTCTATATCCAGTCTCAACTATGTTAAAAGTATATGGTTTTAGAGATACCCCATACATCCTATCATACCAGGTGCCTCTTAAGATAGGAATTGCAGAGATTCTTAGGCAAATTGGCAGCTTACATGAAGTTGCATTGATAGGAAGGAGGAGAGGTTCTATTTTACCAAGAATTACTATTGCACATCAATTTGTTATCACCAAGGGTGGTTGGATTCATTTGGGTAAATTCTTGGAACCTTACCATTTAGCTACTACAGTATCAAGATGTGTTGATCCTAAGGGATTCATCAAGGACATGTTTAGACCAAGAACCAAATGTTTGGCATTGGATCATCAGTTCCAATTTCATAAAGATATCATTAGGAATGTTTTCAATTTGAAAGAATAGGAAATCAGAAAGGAGAAGTGGTTGGTGTTTAAGAAGACCTTAGAGTTAGTGCATTGCTTTGAGAGGAATTATGATCCTTTGAAAGAATTTGAGCCTATGGAGAGGAAGATAGATTCTTTGATGACACTTTTGAGGAAATAATGCAGGCTGTAAAAGAGAAGAGGGATCAGTTTTTGAAGTTTGATCCTGAGAAAGACAAGGCTATCTTGAGCAGACCAGCTTTTGCCAAAATGGTTCCACCAAGTGATTATTTATCTCACCAAAAGGCAAGGTACAATGTCATTTTTCCAAAAGGGTTCACATATCAAAAGAGTCAGAAGACTTAGGAAGAAGCTTCTACATCCAAAGGGAAAAAGGCCAATGGTTATTGACCTTGAATCACAGCCTTCCCCAAAAAGGCTTAAAACAGAGGAAGAAGTAGAAAATATTGAAAATATCTATTTACCATCTCAGTCCCCTCTACACATTGAAGAACAAGGAGTAGCAGAGAATTTTCTAGATATGGCCAATATAGGGAGGATTTCCATCACACATGAGGAAATTCAAGAGGGAATGCCTGAGGCCCCTAACGAAATAACATTAGACCTCATAGTTGCAGAGTTTTTTGGAAATGAATTGGATCCAATTACAAAGAAAGAAACCAATGAATTTCTATCAGATGACAACTTTATCAAGGCCAGATCATTCATGTAGTTCTTATGGAGAAAAAATATTGATAGGTTCAAGGATACATTTCAAAAGAGGCATGAAGAACAACCTAATAAGAATTTGAATGATATTGAGGATGAAGTAAAGTAGGAGATGTTGGGTGAATTTGAGAAGATTAGTCTTGAAGAAGGAAGAGACTTAGTTAGAAAAGTTGGAGTCCTTCTCTCTGAGTGGGACATAGCAGATGCAGTAGTATTTGATGTTGTGAGAAAAGGATCCAAATCTACAAGTGACATGCTAGGAACAACCCAACAAAGTAGCAAGGGTGTTATGTTCAATGAGGATCATGTTGTATTAGTCATGTGGGAACTGAAGAAGAGAAGAAATGAAGATGTACCAAATGATTTCTCAGGAAGCTTAGTGATAAGAAGGGTAGGAGATACCTCAGGAGTAGAATCATCTAGAATAGTACTCAAGGTTGTTACGTTGAATGAGAAGGTCCCAAAAAAGGAAGCTAAGGAGAAGGAAGAACTCACGATAAAGATGGAGATATTGTTTCAAGATTACAATGAGTTGAAGAAAGAATCCCTAGAAAAGGATAGGTTTATTGCACACCTAAGGGGCCAGAAAAAAAATCCATACATCACCTTAGATTATGATTTCTCAAACTCCAGCCCAGCCTACCTCATCTAGCCCTATTGTAGAGTACCCCCATTACCTTTCCCTCTTGGTTCCATGTCAGAAATGGAATTGAACTCTGAAAGAAAAAAAATTAGAAGAGGAAAGAGAGAGTTTAAAGAAGATGAAAGAACAATTTTTGGAAGAAGCTAAAGATTTGAAAGATGCACAAGGCACATATAAGCATAAATTTGAGGATTGGGTAAGAGATGCTATTATGCAGTTCGCCCAAGCATTAAAACATGCATCGTTTTATGCAAATGGGGAAAAGATAGAAAGTATCCTAGGGTCTTTAGAGTTAGAAAAGGACACCTTGGACCTTCTGATCCCCAAATGGATTGGGAGGCTCCTAGAGCTAATATTTTTCCATTCTTCATCCAAGAAGGAGGAGAATAGTGATGAAAAAATAAAGACCACATACAAACTTGTCAAAACTATGGTGGAGTTTGACATAAAAAGGAATAGAGTCCAATAAAAAGTAATTGTATTGAGAAATGAATACTCCAGAGCTCAGTGTGATATATGTCCTAGTGTTTTCAGAAAAAAATGGTAAATTAAAAGATAAAGATGAGTGGATGCATGAGATGAATTATGAATTATCTATAAGGATGAATGATATTTTGAGCTTGGACAACACTATCTTGTTTTTCCAAACTATAGAAGTACTTGAAAATTCTAGGGCATATTTTGGTTTTTGGAAGAAGGAGGTTTGTCATTTGAAGATGGATTGGGATAAGCTGGAGGGTGAGAAGCACAAGATTGTTGGGTTTCCTTGGCCCAGTGATGAGGTGATTGAATCCTGGAGGGACAAGTATCCTACAATTGAACAATGAAAGTGAAATTCCTCGTCATGTTTCTATTAATGGAAATGTTCAAGAAAAATGAAAGAGACAGTGGGCATAAAAGATCATGAGCATAAAGAAAAAGGAAGAAAGGCTCCACTTGGAAGACTCAAAACAGTTTTGAAGCAGTTGCAAGAACCATGTGGTCACTTGACAAAAGTACTCTAGAAATCTTGTAACAGTTTGGTTATTAGTTGGTTTTGTATTTTGCTTCTTTTACAAGTCATCATTTTGTGTCTTATCCAAATGATCCATTGCTTGTTTCAATCCTTCATCTATAAAAGGATTTTCAAGATCATTTGGAAAGGGCTAGGAAAAGTTTCGTAAAAGTGATTCCATGTAATGTTTTGGTCGAGGATATAGAAGATTAAGTTAGATTGTGTCTTTTGAGAAAATATTTTCAATTTTTTGTTATTATTGAAGTGGTTTTGTACTTTGAGAGAAAATATATACAAGAATATGATTCTATATACTTAATTAAAATATTCGACTTTCAAATCTCTCCTTTGTGTTCATCTTGTGAGTTATGAATCTTTTGGTTCATTGCATGGTATATACGTGTATGTGTTATTTATCCTTAGTCTTAATCTAGGATCAAATCAAATTATGCTTTGGATATGACATAAATTCAATTGGTGGTATACAAGTATTTTTATAAGAAGTATGAGTTGGAAATGTTTGGGTTGATGGAATAGGATATTTGACAATAGTTAATTGTTTGTGTCATTCTTGTTCTAAAGGTCTTTCCCAATGAATAAGACACTGATCATGGATTATTTTGGTCATACTGACATCTTTTATTAGGTTTGGCTATATTCTATCTTCTTAAATCAACTCCATATCTTGAATTGTTCTATGAATCTTATGGTTTTGGTTATTCTTTCCATGATAATTGAAAATAGATGAATGATTGGTTATCATCCCATGTTTTCTTATCATTTTCTGCTATTCAAATCTAGATACCACAGTGAAGCAAAATATGTCAAACTGGATTAGGTACACCCACCTTGGTTTTGCAGAACCAAAAGTGCAGAGGGCGGTCTTGTCCCTATAGTTGGTACAATTGCTTTAGATGTCCCATACTTGGAAATAACCTTTCTTTAATATTTATCTTGGGGTATATTGGTAGCTTTTCAAAGCATAAATTTTTTTTAAACACCAACACCATCATGGTCATGATTGTATTCATCTCTCTAGGAAATATATAATTATTTGAGTAGCTGTCATCTCTGAACTTTCACAAGCATCTAGGAACAACCAAGTATCAATAATATTCCCAACGAAGCATGGGAAATAAGTATGTATCATTCAGACATAGCCTCTTTGATCTTTCTTAAACTTCTTCAATAGTCAATTTATCAAGGGACATGTCATAATATTAGAGTTTGACATATGATCAATAGACACAATATATCATTGTTTAAGATCATTTTGAAGGCTTATATAGATATAACGAAAACTGAACAATCTAACTGCATCATAGTATTGAACAAGTGCAGAAAATGAGAAACATCAAAAGATATTCAGGATATAAAATTTGGAAATTTTTCAATTGGGATTTTTCCTCTTTAGTTATCTCTGGTGGATCTACTCCGTGTTGAGAGATTGCCTTTGGCATCTAGTGACTGCAGTTCTCATATTTTAGATCACTCACTTCATTCTTATGTCAACATATAAGTTGTTAATAGTCAAGCTTGAATATGACTAGAGAGACATTATGTATTCACTCAAATAAATCATCATTGGGAAACTCTTATATTTTATCCCCTAAATAATCTACCCAAATTAGAGAAGGCCATTGAGTATCAAGATCATTTTAAGTCATTCCTAGCAGATTCAACTGAGAACTTAGTACACTAAGTGTAGATATAAGGTCAAGACATCTAGTATATATTAACCTGTTCCATCTAAGATAGAAACAATATTAAGGTTAAGTATACAAGAAAACTATCCTACAAGGGATCTAATATATATTGGCATTTGTAATACCCACCCATGTTTTTCTTTTTGTTTATAATGTCATACTCTTTTAGGCATTGTTTTCAGTTGATTGGCCAAATTCTTTTAGGCTACATCTCATGTGAGCTTCTATTGTTTCATTTGATGTTGATACTTGATTATGATGTTATGGCTTTATCTTATGCATAGATAGATGTGATGATATTATATGTTGATTTTAGTTTATGATGTACTTACCCTATACTTGCATGTGTATGGTTGTCTTATATGTGAATGTACTTGCTGATGTGTTGTTGTGGTAGAGGACAGAGACGTAGTTACTTGCTTTAGCGAGATCCACACGTTCGACTGATCCCTATCATTGTTTTGTGATATTATATTATGTATGTACATGCGTGTTATTTTGATGATAGGATTGTAGGTACATGACATCGTCTTCCCTGAATTGGCAGGAGTGAGCGTGACCATAAATATTCATCTCAATGGTAAAGAGGGGAGGTAACATACAAATCTAAAACTCTAACCTAAGCCTAATTGTCCTAATGTTGGATGAGTTTGAGTATGACTACCCTATCTGGATTCATCTAGGTTGACAGAATTCGAATACCTTTTCTCCTGAGTATGTGTGTGTTTTGCTTGATTATGCTTTCAGGTGATTTTTGGATTATTGAGTGATTTTCCATATTCTATGATTTAATGGATTATAGTTGAATTAATTATTTAATTATATCCTAAGTTTATTTTAAATAATTAATTAAATTGAAATATTTGAATATTTTAATTTAATTAAATGTTTAATTGAAAACTATAGTAAATGTACTTATATGATTAATTAAATAATTAAATATTTGGTTGCATGCATTATTATGACATAAATATTTAATCTATTTAATTAAATATTTTATTAATTACATGTGCATGAATGTGTTGAAAAAGCATTTTCAAATTTAAATATCTCAACTTGAAATTAGGAGTCAAAGTTGAGTTGTGGCAATAAAGAATATTTTAATTATTTAATTTGGATTTACTTTCAATTTTGAGTGGAGTTAATTTAGGGATTGAATGGGGAGTTGTTATGAGGGGTTGCACAATTAGGGGAAGTTGATTCTCTTTAGGATAATTCTCCTCTCATTTCCCTCACAACAGGTTTTTGGATTTGGGGAGCTCTTGGTGATTTTGGGGTTTTTGAAGGATTGCGGATTGTTGTGGATCCTTGTTGCTTTGAAGTTTTCAGGATTTTTCTTGCTTGTGTGTGTGCTCGGATCTTCATAGTTGACAGATCTATGGTTGAATTGGGATTGAGGGTTTTTTAATTTTATTTCATATTCCAAGCTACATTCTTTCATTTCTTGCATTGGAATCAAGGTAGGTTTCATTTGCCATGTATGGTCAATTTTGTAGATCTGAGGTTTCCATTGTTGAATTAGTGCATGTTTGTTATTTTGGCTTTAAATGGATTTATTGTTATTTATACATTTTTGGGTGTTTATAAAAACCCTAGATCTGAATTTCTTTTACTCTATGTATTCTTAGCATCGTAGGGTTTTGCTGTCAAAATTTCGGGAAGAAATTCCCTCTAGATCTCTTAGAAAATGAAAAATTAATCCTTTGTATAGTTTATACTATAGAGAAAATTAAATTTATGGTTTATTGATGTTTTGATATTTTTGGGGTTCATGAGAAGCTTAGATTTGTTATTTCCATGTTAATATGGTTCTTAGCATAGTACCCTTATGCTGTCGAAAATTTCATGAAAAGATCTCTTCTAGAACTCCTAGAAATCGAAAAATCAATCATGCATATAATCCTAACTATAGAAAAATTAAAATGAATGAGTGTCTTTAATTTCATTGAAAAAATAAATAAATTATTTGGAAAAATCCAACTCTCTGTATTTGATACAGACTGGTGTAAAAGTTTTAAAAAAATAAAAATAAATTTCCTTTTTTGGTTTTTCCATTTTTTCAGATTTTTTTAAAAAAATAAATAAATTGAATCTTGTTATTAAAAACCGCAGTTTTAATCAATTTCTTTAAATTGAAAAAAAAAAGGGGGGGGGGGGGGGGTTGGNGGGGGGGGGGATTAGTAAAGGGATGGGTGGTGGGACCCCATCCCCACCAACTCCCTTACCCTGCGCGGTTTGCATGCGCATGGGGAGGAGGACTGTGGTCCCCCCCTTTGTACTCCTAGGAGTACTGCGCAATCAGTGCATGGGGGATTGGGGAACCCACGTGGGTCCCCCCCATCAAACCTTTTTAATAGGTTATTTTATTTTGTTTGTTAAAATATGAAAACAAACTAATTTTTAATATTAAGTTTGATTTTAGAGTTATTAATTTTAGATAAGTTTAATTTTTATTTTATTTAATTTTAAATTAGTTTCATTTAATTATTAATTAAAATTAATTTATTTTATGATTATATTTAATTCATTTTCTTTTATATTATTTATTAAACTTGGAATTAGGATGTAATGAATGGTTAGGAAAGGAAGTTTTAATATTATTTATTATTATTATTTTTAGCATGTCTATGATTAGTTTTTAATCAATATAGAGCGAATATTTCTAATTTAATAAATGATTATTAATTTTAATTAATATAGGGGTATTGATTTTAATTAATAGAGTTGTCATTATTAATTACATTGTCAAAGTGGATACAAATTCTCCATTAATGGTATTAGGAAATTATCATTGGAAGACTAATGTATATATAGTGTAATTAATTTTAATCAATTGATCTACATTATACTATGTCATGGTGTAATTAATGTATGCACCTAGTTAGTTTTATTAATGGGTAAATTGAGTTTATCTTATGCATATGGATGGTTTTTAATAGATGAAAATGTTACCTATGTATGTTCCTCTTTCAGTCTTTTAAGACGTTTTGTTTCCATGCATCATTATGGGTCTCTTGTGCTTGTATGTGCTACTTGTGGGGGCATTAGATGACTTAGGATGTATACAGAGGCCAGGGGGAAGTGTTTATGTTTCTGTTACTTCATGGCGTGTGTGTTATCAGTTATTACCCTAAACTGACCATGTGACCCTTTCGATTATGTTATCTGCTAGTGTACCTATGTGACCGTTCCTGTTGTATGTGATACTGATTTGGGGTACACTAGGGTTGTGACCTATGCTAGATCTATTAGGATCTTTGAGCCTAGGGTAGGTTACCTAGATGTGTAGTAGGAGGTGGCTTGCAATAAGCTCCGTGTCCGTAAGAGACTACTGGATTGCTTATTGTAGAGTTTCTTAATAAGTGATAACTAAAGACATACTGAGAAATTAAAATGAATTAATAAGATATGAGTCTCCTCACCCATGCTTGAGTTCTAGTAAAGACTGAGATGGAGGTTGAGATAGTGCTTGCCCCCTTACAAGGTGCGGGTTTGGGCATAGTTAGTGATCTTGTCAGTTTGAGAGGTCATTGGCTCCATGTATGGTTACTTAGGTGCCAAAATCCATTGTGATTATTGGGGCTGAACTTAAGGTTTAGACGTACATGATGACACCTTCCTTTACACATGCTAGATTTCCTACATTGTCAGTTTCCTCTGGATTAGTGAGTCTTACTTTTTTGTGATGATTAGTACACCGGATTAGAGAGCTATTAGGATACCTTGCTCAGTGGTTATTCCTTCTTGGTTTTGGATATCTGATTGGGATCTATTGTTATCTCCTCAGCACGGTGGGGTGGACCTTTGTGGTTCCACACGGACGGGTGGTAGTGATTCTTTATCCATTGAGATTCGACGTCCTTGTACTAGTGCTTGATGGTTCTTTGTAGATGAACTCTATATGTTACTTCATCATTTATTATGTAATTTCTTTATTTTAAATCTTGTATTAGTGTATCGCATGTGATACATAATCTGAAAATTGTAATATTAAGTAGTTTAGAGTGATTACCACATGCCCTGCGACATGTGCAGTGGATGTGTGTTATGGTGGTTTCATGGTTATCCATGAGGATGTAACTATAGTTATGTCAGTTGTATTTGATATGTTTAATCAGATGGAATCTTTTATTATATTGTTAGTTGTGTTTTTCTTTAAGTAATTCAACGTCATGGAACCCTTGAGTCATGTAATCTATGTGAGTGTAAGACATGTGTATAAATGGTAATTGCTTCCGCATGAATGTATGTTTCCTTATGTTAACCTTTAAAAAAATTATTCAGCACACATAGTGACATGTACTAGGTTAATCTCTCTTGGGTTCCCTAGCGGGGCGTTACAACATTTCCATATCTTTCCAATTACATGAAGTTTAAAGAATCTGACATAATTGTCCTAAATTCTTAAACCATCCTAGCAAGGTAAATTACACTAATCGTTGTCACTAATATATGTTTTCTATGGTGAAATTGAAAAAATACCTTTTGAATGTGATTGATCACAATATAAAAGTATGTAAAAGTTTCCAAAGTTGACAACTTTGTTGTCAAATTGCCAACATAAATTAAACATTAAGTCTGTCAGCAGTCAATTTATAAAAGATAAATAGATAAATCTCTTACCTTCATATCTCCAACAAAAGAAGGAAACTTTCTAATAATCCTACAATATAAATTAATATGTTATTGAAGGATCTTCATGTTAAAATACAATCAATACATCGATTAAGAAGGATACCTTGATCATTTAACCTTGTTGAATCTAGAAATTTCTTGTGGAATTACTTGAAAAAAGAGAAAAAATTGACATACATTATACAAAATACTCGCATTCAATGAGCATTAAGCAATATAACTTTGATCAAATTTTATGTGATCCCTAGCATTTCATCCTTCTTAAATATCTTACAAATAAAGACCAAGAATTAAGAGAGAATGTAAGATGGTTGGAACATCAATTAAACCATTTTATACATACCTCCTATAATTCATGCTCACAACATAGAAGAGTTTCAAATTCATTCTCTAAAAATAATTGCAAAGTGGAGATGGGAAATACCTGTAAATAATAGAAACAAGAATTCAATCACCAAAAGCATCCAAATATTCATATAGGTTCCAAAAAAATGCACATAATAATTTGGACAAATGAAATTTTATTAAAAATCGAATCTAGAATCGGTTCCATAAAAAAGATTGAAGATAGTAAACCAAACTGATCAAATCTAGACTTAGCTATGTCAAAATTACTAAAACAAATAGATTAGATTGATAAAAATACATCTAAAGCTAATTTTAATAAAATTTCAGCTACCTGATTAAACCATTTCTAAGAGGCCTAAATTTATGGCATGATCCCTGAAGCAATAGTTGCATCCACAACCAATAAAACATAATCATCTATGTTATCCATGATAAAATACAGAAAAAAATGAGGAGACAAATACAATAAATTCTCATGGAGCATAAATAATTAGAAACAAAATACTTCATATAGTAAAAACAAAAATTTACAAGAAAGAGAACTTTGGGATTGTACCTAGATGTTGCTATTTATTGCTTTGAGAGGCCAGGAAGAGTGAAATCAATGCAACAACCTTCAATTATTGTACCACAGTTTGCAGAGTAGTGGATTGAAAATAATATATGTTGGATAACACACCTCTGAGTAGTGGACAATCTAAAGATACGATGTAGATAGCATGTATTGAAAATATGAGTGATTATTATTTTTAGAGGTTTGTAGAGTTATATTGGTAGCCTATTATTGTATTTATAGATCTGTGCATAGAATAATTCCAAATTAAAAATTGTAATGGTGACTTATGGAATGATCATGATGGAAAATTAAGTTGCCTATGGATATAAGAATCCATGATTGGATTTTCATGAAAAATGCAGAGGATTAAAAGACTTATCCATCTATTTTATATTGCCCCTTAGTCACACCACATTCTCTTGTCTGTCTCCCATGCACCCATTTAACAAACCATGCATATCCATGAATTTTGGCCCTTTAATTACTTTAATGAGGATTTTGTTACTCTTCTTTATCTTTTTGACATATAAAGAGTTTTAGATTATTTCACAACATACTCTTGTCAGGCTGTGGAAGTCAAATTTCACTTGATGTGATTGCTATTTCTTCAAATATGATGTCACACAGAACTAACATGTATTTTAACTTTAAGGGATAAACATGTGAGTTATTTTTTGACCTGTGATTTGTTTTCTTTTTTGATCCTGAAACTGAACTAGCCAGTTAGCTGAGTTGGTTCAAGTGTGAGGCATACGCATCCATGCTAGTGTGTGTACAGACTTCTGAAAACCCTAGATGGAAAAAAAAGATAAGGATTATGATAGTATATCAAAGTGAAGGGTAATTTGTTGATATAAGCTTCTATTTGTACTAAGATAATTGAAATGTTAAATATTTTGTAATGAGCACCCGGATGGGAAATATGAAGACTTCTAGATTATATAAAAATGGATAATTAGCTTCACATTAAGGGTCCATATTTGAATCCTGATGTATATGCTATGAATTAAACCATTTAGTGGAATCCTATAAAGTAAGAATTAAATTATTTTTTTATTAATTTGGATTAAGTTTAGCTAGATTTTATGTGCTACTTCTTGGA
Source organism: Thuja plicata (assembly GCA_018584345.1). Taxonomy (NCBI): domain Eukaryota; kingdom Viridiplantae; phylum Streptophyta; class Pinopsida; order Cupressales; family Cupressaceae; genus Thuja; species Thuja plicata. Next base: position 155,113 of record MU225422.1, read on the forward strand.
TTAGGAATGTTGTCGTTATACTTGAATAGGTAAGTTCTTATAACGAGATTAGAATTACTAAAATGCAATAGCTATGTAGTATGTAATAATACCTCATTATTTTAATCTAATTAAATAAATTTTAAAAAAGTGTCAACAATATCACATGGAAGGTCAAAACAATGTTCCAATGTATCAAGATGGTGCAATGATCATATGCATGGAACAAGAAAGATGCTTCTCAAATTAGTGATTAGAGGTTTAGTAAAAAACTAGTGTGAAATAGTGACACATTGGTAGATACAAAAAGGGGCAGTGAGGGACTATAATATGACAAATATTATTTCTATAAAAAGACAATGATCTAATAAGCTAGAGATAGTGAACTTCAAGCCCAAAAAGAGGCAATAAAAAACATAGACAGGAAGAATGGATTCAAGTCAAAATCCAGATGTATTCAAACAAGGAAAATGACCATCTCAAATATTAGAAAAAGAACACATCATTTGAAGAAAAAAACAAATAATTACAAATAAAAAACAATGGCACAATCACAAAAGGCTTCCAATAACATACATTTTTGGTTTAGACTCACAGTGCTCAAACTTGGAGTATTAAAATACATAAAAGACTTTTTCATTATTTCCTGACATGAGAGAACATGAGCTTACCAGATCTACCTCAGCTAGAAGTCACCATCTCCATAGAAGAAACCATCAAAAACCCACATAACAACTGGAAAACCCTGGTTAGCATGGCGACACGAAGCAAAGAAATTTTTTTTGTTTAAATTAGAAGAATGAATGACATTTTATGCCTACCTAGGTTGCTGCCAAAAATTAAAGGTTTATTTTTATTATAATTTTTGCATGTTAATTTTAAAATGTGAAATATATTTATTAAGTGATTTGGTATTTTATCATTCACTTAATAAATATTATTTGAAGAAAAATAATTTTATTAATCTTCATTGATCATTCAATTAAGAGTTGTAACTATGACTTTTTGACATTTTATTTTTTTGTTTTCATTGATTTGATTTATGTAAAATATGAGCTAAAAGCGAGGATTTTATAAAATGCTTTAGTTAATATTATTGATATTGCAAATAATTTAGCATTGTAATTATGAGCCAATTATTACTAATCAGGGATGAAATATGATTGCAAATATCATGGAGGAGAAATGAGAGAGTTTATGATGAGTTTTCTAATATTTTATATTATTTAAGGAGCCCTTTTGGGTTTTACCTGAGTCTAGGATACTTTTTAAACAATTAACTTTAATGTCTTTCTTCCAGTTCCACCCCTTTTTAAGGGATTTGATCTCATACTTAGACTAGGCCTATCATAACAATGCCCATTTGTTACTACTCACTATTTCCTTGCAGATTTTTTCCCTTAGCATTTCCATTATATGACAAAGATAGTGATGCATTAATGAAAGGAGAAAAACTCCACCGATAAGTAATAAAAGTTAAAAAATACAAATGTTAATTTTTTTCATAAAATATGTGAAGGCCTTAAGCCTATATCGAGAGGCCGCAACGTCTTCCACACAATATATATTTTTAGAGCATTAAGCCACCAAGACAGCTGAATTGCTTGCTTATAAGGTAGGGGTGCCATGAGGGGGCCGACTTAATTAAGCTCTATAGATTATGATCAAATTCAAAAGAAAAAGGAATAGAGGAGTAATAGTCATTTTTTTAGTTATTTTTATTTGTATGACTAATTATTTAGTTGTGATTTTACCCGATGACCAAAGTAGTCATTTATTTAGTCACTTAGATGAATTTTTAAATGCAACCTTAATCTAACAAGAATAGTTACCATTTAGAGATATTGACAAATAGTGGCCGGAATAATATTCGCACAATAAGTCTATTGGCAAATGCACATTATTGGTGAAATGAAACTTCTACGAATATAAGTATATGATATTATCAAATGTTAATGTGTAAAGGAGTATTGATCATTCATTTAATCATTTTTATTATAAGGCTGAATAATTATTTAGTCATTTATTTGGTCATTTATTTAGTCATTTATTTGGTCATTTTACCCGATGACCAAATTGGTCATTTATTTAGTAATTTTACTTGATGACCAAATTGGTCATTTATATTTGTAAATTGCAAAAAAATGGTAGAACATGATCATTTTTAGTCACGTGACTAAATTTTTTAGTCACCTGGTCATTTATTTGCCCAAATTCTACTAGTGTATTATTGGATGTAGAGCTATCCTGAGAGGTCAAGTACTCTTAAGCATTGGATTCAAACCCAATAGTTGATGCTCCCAAGTCATGGTGCTAAGTGATCTATATGTTAATGTGGTTTTGTGTATGTCTTAAAGGGTTTGGCATTCACTAATCTGGGCATAGTATGTCTAGGTGGGCACATTCAAAATTAAAGCAGAATGGCGTGATGTGAAGCTATCTCTGGTGACTCTAGATAATTAACAAGTAAAATATCTTATAAAGAAATGTTTGGTGCAATCTTTCTTGAAGTCAATTTGGGAGGTTCCAATTTTAGAAAGAAAAAGAGAGAGATTAATGTTGTCACTGAGCTTCTTTTTTAGGGTCTATAAAATGTAAAATTTAAATTTTGAAGTTTGGAGTGTTGAATTTTGGATATAATATTAATATTTAGGGTTAAGTTCATAAAATTTCTGGTTTTAGAGTTTACAGTTTAATATGTAAAGAATTGGCGGGAGCCTTTCCATGAGACCTAATCAAACTTTCAAGATCGTATGCAGTCTGTGACTTCTCAAAGCAACACTGATCATCTTGGAGTTTAATGATAAAGTTAGATGAGTTATATAAGATAAATGAATGTTAATAAAAAACAATGGAAATTTACCCTGTGGAATATTTATAATGAAAATGAAATATACATCAAAAATTACCTGGTAAATCTGTGCATTGTCAAATATTTTGAGGTGCAAGTACATTTCTCTGATGAATTGGCAGATGGGCATAAGTTTCTTCTGAGGGAGATGCTTGAGAGAATGTTTGTAATCGGTTTGAAACCATCTTAGAGGTTCTACATATTATCCTTGTTCTTTGAGAATATGGCCAATTTGATTGGCCGATCGGGCTTCTTCTTCATCGTCTGCCATATTTTTGGCTTCCCTGTTACCTATGTTGCCAAACTGGGAATGAGAATGGGTACAGGTAGGTGGGTATGAAATGTTGGTACAATATAAATTTATTTGGGAGGTTGGGCATGTTTTTGGTACGTTCATACAAATATATATATATATATATATATATATATATATATATATATATATATATGAATTATATATATATATATGTGTGTGTGTGTGTGTGTGTGTATACATACATATATATGTATATGTACATATATATGTGTGTGTGTGTGTAGCTAAAAAAAAGAATTAAGTTTAGAATGTCATATACCCATACATATGCTAATAAGCAGTCTAGGTCTTCAAATTATGTAAAATATCAAACTAGAATTACTAAATATTTTGGCATTTAAAAAAACAAATCCCAGATGTGTACCCACAGGAGATTTGTTTCAGATTTTGATTTTGGAACGTTTCGTACCTGAATTCTCCTAGAAAAGTACCATGATTCAACAACTTAGCCTGTAACCTTGCTTCACCATTTCTATGTTCTTTTTGCCCCTCGCCATTGTTTTGGTTGTTGGATATTTCCTCAAATCCACAAGAGTTTTATTTGTCTTGGCTGTGATAGTTCCAGATATTAAGGATTTGAACTGATAAGATTTGTTTGGGGTGGGGATGAGAGTATAAGATGGGATTTTTACATGTTCTTTTCAAAATGGTTGGTCACGCTATTTTTTCTGAGATGAAACGGGAAGTTGAATGGTGGGAGCTTTCAGTTGAAAAGAGTGCAAACAATGAATGTTGTGTTTGTTTTTCTAATTATAAAATAGAGTATCTTTTCTTTAGAGGCTTCCCTTATGATTTGGCTGTTAAGATTAGGTAGAAGAAAAAAAAGTGAATGAAGCAAAATAGTGCATGGATGGAAAAATGAGATGTTAATATATAATAATGTTTGGATGATAATGAAAAAATTAAAATGTTTGTGATGAAAAAAATTAGGAGTATCATATGGCAAAAATATTTAGGAGTATAATGGTAAAGCACAATGATCTTTCATATTTGCATGGGCTTGGGGACAAGTATGATTTTTAAATTATTGAGTATACACACAAATTGCATCATGGAGATCATGAGTCTACTTTGAGGGAGAGCTATTTGAGCATACACCTAGTGGATATAGATCTAGAAGAGGTTCTTAGAAATGTTGAAAATATGAAAAAAAAAGGTATGACATATATTCTTATTTTTGCAACAACATTTCTAATCATAAGGTAGCACCCATGTCACATGAAGGTAATGATGTTGTTACGAGCAAGAAGATATTGAAGGTCAAAACTCTTCATGCAAAAGGATGATTGTAAGTTCAAAAAATGACATGAAATTTCAAATGCCATTAAAAGTATATGAAGACTTTAAGGTTCGAAAGTCATTATGCAAGTCATATGAAAAGACAAGGCAATTTTAAGAGAAGATAAAAATCTGCAAGTACAAATTCATGAAGAAGGATGAAGGCCAAGACATCAAGTTAAAAGTTATTTCAAGTACAAGCAGTTTCAAGAACCCTTCAATGAGAATATTTCCAAGACAAAGAGGATGGAAAAATGGAGCTCAAACAAGAAAAACATGCTATGTTGGCACACCTTCATTACCACCATTCTAGTTATTCCAAGTGGAAAGAGAAATGCATTTAATGTATTACACCTGCTGAGTTTTCTCATTGGTCAATCCTTAAAAGGATATGTATTGAAAAAGTGTAATTTTTTCATTGGCCCATGGATAGGTGCCTTATTGTAATTGGTTGACATTTAATTCTTGTAAATGGTAGTTAGGGAAAACCCTAATTAGGGTTGTGTTGGCATAATCTTGGTTATGAATTTCAAATCAATCTAGGTCGTTCATTATACTTGGAGCCTTTATATAAGACTTGCTTAATTCATTTGACGTAAATAAGAGAAGAATGCATATAAAAGCCTTTGTAGGTGATGATCAAAATGATTCAAAAGACAACATGTCATAATAAAATATGAGAAAAAATGACTTATATAGTCATCTCGAGGAAAATAATATGGGACAAGGTCCTTTCCAAGTAGTTCATTTGGGAGAGGGCATCTAGGACTGATCACTTGATGTAGTAACTACAAGAGGAGACCATGCCACTATAAAAAAAACATTGGATAGTGACCAACATAAATGAAATTGATAATAAGGCATGAAGAACCATGGTAAGTTTAGAAGCATTAAAACCATGATAAGTTTAGAAACATTAAAACCCCCAGTATGCCAAGATAGTGAAAGAAAAACCATGACTCATGTCAAATTATATAGAATATCTATAATAAAAAATAGGTTGAAGTTTTTACCAATCCACACACAAGTCACGACATGTGACAATTCCAAACTCATTCACTAAGGGTTTCTTATACCAAACCATAGTATCGAAGCCCAAAAATGATACATATCTTTAAAAATACAAAGGCTATGGCTCACTAATAGAGATAAAATATGCATAGAAGAAACCCTTGTTTCTTTCTGTATGATGATGCACATTGTAAAAAATAAACAAATTTGTCAAAAATATATGTGGGTTTGAACATTAAGGTCACAACAAAATCATAGTCGACCAGAAACTATGCATAGATTTCATTTCATGACAGAAAGAAGATTTTTTCTGCATAAAAAAGGATTAAAATATGAATTATCGGTGTTTGTTGTATGTACCACTTTTCAAGGCTTCACGACATTCAGTTTTCGAGGAATGGGGTCAGCTTCCTAGCCTAGATCTATGTCCTTTGGGGCACTACTTTTGCCTGATAAAATAAAAATGAATTTGATCATCTATCTTTTTAAAAAAAATGTGTGCTAGAAATAGTCAGAATTGCAATGGTATCGGGAATAATTTAAAAAAAAACACCAGTTTCATAAAATTTTCCCCTCTGTAGAAAATTACCATTGAAAAAGAGGCCCAAATGTATTAGTGTTATATAGACTCAAATGGTCGAATTAGGTCTTCAATAAAAGCTTCGTACAATAGTGAGTGTAAAACACCTATCTCGGTCCTTGTGTAAAAGCTCGTTTAACTCATTTTCTCATTCCATCACTCGGTCAACATCATGACGCGATCATTACTAACACTTCCACACTTAACTTGGTCAATATATCAGTAGTTATGGGGACTCGGTGCATACTGAGAAACTCGATTACCACAAACATTAATACTGATGCTCGACACCAATTGTGCATATTAATTCTTTTTCTTGTTTCCTGCCTTGGATCTGCCCGAATGCATCTTAAATTATGCAGATATGGAATTTAAACATCTAATGTTAGGAAATTGTGTTACATATAGCATTTGAAAAAATAGTTCCTTACATACATTCTTTTCTTAATTGGAAGTAGTGTGATCACCTGATCCATTGGATTGGGTGATCTTAGCTTCACTTGTTCCACTACTGCTTGCTTCTTCTTTCTTTCTCCATGCTTGATTCATCTGGTTCTTTATCTAATCAATAGTAGGTGTTGGTGTTCTAGTCCTGCGATCTCTTCTTGTATGACCAATCTTGTGACAACTATAACATACCAAACTTTCATTCATCCAACACTTGGATTTACCTCTAAAGTGTGTCCTTATACAATTTTCTACCATATGACCATATTCACCACAATAATAACTATACCTTGTATTGTAATCCCAATTGAATGTGTTACCTTTCTTAGGTGCACCTTGTTTCTTGGATGTCCACTTAGATTTTGCATTGGATCTGTAGTCTTGGGTTCTATGACCATTCTTCTAGCAATTGTAACAATGTCCTTGAAATCTAGGTGAAGTAGGTGTAATGCTAGTCTTTGACCTGCATTCATGTGCCTAATGTTCATGCTTCTTACAGTTAAAACAATATCCATTGAATTTAGGCTTAGTATTGGGCTTACCATTCTTGCTTCGGAAAATATTTGTTGTGTGTCCTGGTTTCCCACAATGATGACATATAGGTTTGTTGTTCTTTGGATTTACATTCCTCTATTCTCCACTCTTTTATGATTCTCCTTCTTCAGTAGATGATAGGTCCTTGCTATGGCCTAGTCCAGAGGTGTCATTGGTTCTTCTTGGTGATCTCATAAGTTCCTCAAAATATATCATGGCTTCATTAGGTTTCTTCATACTCTTAATGAGTTTCCTTTCAGATCTTAACTCATTTTTTAGTTGATTGTTCTCTGATCTCAGATATTTAATTTCAATGTCTTTCCTATTTACCTCTTGATTTGCAAATAAAATTTGGTTTGCTATGTCCAACTAATTGTTTGTGAGATTCTGCACATCGCATGTCCTTTCATCAAGTCTAGTAGCCATTTGTCTCTTATCTTCTTCTACCATTGTCTTGTCTTCCTCAGATTTATTTTTCTGATCAATCACCTCACATAGTGTTATTGATTGAGTTTCCATTTCTCTGTTTAGACTTCTGACTCATTCATTCAATGTAGTGTTTTTCTCCAATAGATCTGAAATTTATGCATTAATTTCTTTGGAATTTCCATGATCAAATAGACCTTCAGTGTCTTCTTCTTGATATTGAGTTTCATTCATCTGAGTTGCCAATTCTTTCCTTGGGTTTAAGGATTTATTCAATTCCTCTCATATTGTCTCAAGATGTTGCAGTGCAAGATGGATGTCAATCTTTTGATTCTCTATTACCTTTCCCAAATTATAAATCTCCATCTCCAAGATCTTAACCCTCAAGTGGCTAAAATTCTTCTAAGAGAACAAAGCTCTGATACCAATTATTGGAAGTATTATTTGGGAAAGGAAGATATTGAGAGAGGGGGGGGGGGGTGAATTAGGATCTATAAAAATTTTATACTTTAGCAAAAAACTGATTCAATATGTATATCATGAATCACATAAACATTAACTTCAATACTGTAATAGATCTAACTGCTAATCACATCCATGATAAATACATAACATAAAGGTTTGGTAACCCATAAATCTTTGAAAGGTAAAATTGGGGTGGGGATGACACCCATAAATCTTCACTACTATAGTAAAAAGTGTTCCTGTTAGGGCTAAAAAAATTTAATCACTTATGATGATCTACCTATGATGGGTCTTCCCTATTACGAACTACATATTTATTCAATCTACCTTGATTAAAGGATTTAAACTTACAACTAAGTAAGCACTTTGTTAGGATATCTACAAAGGTTTGTTAGGACCACTTTGTTAATATATTTAACCTAATTCACTTGCTAGAATGTATTAATACATGATCCTTCAGTTTGCACTTCAAATACTGATGACAGATCTGCTCTTTCCAACTCTTAATTGATCTGAAAATATACTATAACTTTGTTCTATCCTTCACTTCTCTGCTTGGTCACTCTACCTAGTCTATGCTTCTGATATACAAAACTCTACTTCTTTCACATACACACATGATCTCTTCTCCTCTGCTTTGATTAGGGTTTGAAGCTTTCCTTATATAGATAATTGATGAAGCTTCCAGATCAAGATCAATGATCTAGATTCATCACTTTTTCCACTTAAGCATTCCAATTTTTTTATTTGGTTACATTGCTTGCATAGGGATTAATGATCTCAGCGATAAAATGTAATTAACTCCTTAAATATATTTAATGATCATTAAATCATACATAGAAGTCAACCAAAATGGCTTACCTAAGTGTTTGTTCCATTCCAAACACATATACCAAAACTGGCTTACTCGACATATGAAATCTCTGGTGCTCAATCAAAACTGTTATCCATAGGCTGTCACTCAACACTAAATATTCTATGTAACTTGGCATTAATTATGCTTAGCAACTATCGAGTACTCGGTGACCATTAACTTTCTCGGCAGTAACTACTGCTCAGTCTGTACATGATATTTACACAAGTAAAATACATTACTCGACCTTTGTAGGATAGCCCGGTCGCAGTGATGACTGACCAACCTGCCTTGATAATGAATAAGTGTGTGAAATTAATAGGAAACATGACTTGGAGATCAACATTCTTGACTTGGAACCATCTGAGATAGAAGAATCATTGAAGAAACATTCAAAGAAATATTTGGTTACAGGAAGAGCCCTGAGGATAATGAATGGAGATATACTACCAAGCAACCTGATGCAACAAAGAATCAAAGTGAAACCATCCTTGATCAGATAAAAGAGAGCACAGTGCAAGTAGACCCAACTGATCTTACTATTAGTAATGCATAAGTCATTATAGAAGAAGAGATTTAATGTACTTCATTGGAACTATTTTAACATATTAGAGATGTTGATTTCTTAGTTCGTGAGATTGGACAATATTTCCTTTATGATTTTAGATCAGAGATTGTTGTAAGGCAATGAGCCTTCCTTGGGATTGAGATCCTTGTTATATCTGAGTAGTGAGCTCTAGGCAGTGTGCCTAAATGCATGTACATTCCCATTTATAATACTCCTAACAGGGTATAGTGCTTTTAACAGAGTACATTCATCTTGTGGGTTTGATCCCCACCGTGGTTTTTCCCCTAATAGGGTGTCCACATAAAAAAACTTGGTGTTACATGTTGATTACTATGTTATGTTCATGCATTCATGTTTATCTTTCAGATTTGAGGTTAAGTTGATAATTTGGTTAAAGGTCTTGAGTTTTTGGATGCAACTAATCCACCCCCCACCCCCTCTTAGTTGTGTGTGTTGCATTTATTATAACAAAGTTATAATCATAAAATACATGAGGTATAATTAAAAATAGAGGTTGGTATTTATTTCTTGAAATTGTATTTATTACTTGTTGATTAAATTGTCAAATACAAAACTTGATTTCATAGAATTGACCAAAAAAAATTCATTTCATAAAGAATGCAAGCTAGTTTGAATTTGTGGTTAAATTTTGATAATTGAATCAAAACTTTGGGAAATTCTAGAATTCTTAATCAGAATAAAAACTCTTCATAAGAAATTGATAATTAGGTAGCAAGTAATGATTTGTACAATGTGATGGAGCATTCTTGCATAGTATTGTATCACTTGCAACAACTTGATTGATCATGATTGATTATATGGGACGATGTGTAGAATACCAACTTTGTGATTGTGAGTTGGGATAGTAATAAAGATGAGGTTCAAGTGAAAGTTTTTTCTACCTATACCTCTCCTCTACATCCATCAATCTATACGAATAAAAGGGGTATTGCAAATTCTTAATGATAAAACCATTTTGTCATTAAGTTTGAATTATTTCTTGCTAATGCTAATCTTTTTATTTTCCTTAAAAAGTTTGGTAGAATGGATCAAATCATAAAATAAGAAATACAAAAAGAACGAGATAGCAAATCAATCTAATAAAAATAAGTTTTTTTCTAAATCCAAAGAACCATAAGGGCCCCTTGAACAAATCATCCATATTAGACATTCAGTAAAACAACACCATTGTGACCCAAGTATAGAGACCTTGGAGATTACATAACCTAGATTATTTTTTCAGGAGAGGTAAGGTAAAAAATTTCACCTGTGTAGTTGTATCATTTCATTCAGACCATCACCATGTCTGTTTATGGATATCAACCATCACCATAGGAAATTACATTTATGTTGCAATAAGTTTATGTAATTGTTATCAAACAACTTGAAAACCTACATAAAATATAGAATCAAAACTTAGACTTGAAATACAATAGGCAACTTTAATTAAGCATATCACAACAACCTTAGAATTTCCAAGATATAGGAAAAGAATTAGCCACTTCTACTATTTCTTCCACCCATTTCTCTTCTCCCAACATGAGACTTCTTTTGTGATAACCTAAACATGAAAACCTCACACTATAAAAAAAAATACGCACCGATGAGTCTTGTAATAAATGGCCCAAAAATATTAGTATTATGAAATCACTTCTTGCTTCAACCCTACCATAGTGGTAGTGAGTATTTAAATCTATTATCACTTTACCGAAAATGTTATTAAAGGAGTTGAGAATACATATTATTGCCTCAAATTTTCTATCTTTCAATTCGTTATCCATATTTTCTAGATATGTCTTCTTCAATTGTTTGATTAAAATAGTTTCAATAATCATAATTTCACCTCTATGTATAGCAATAATTAAGGAAAATTTGTAATGAAATATCCACAAGTAATGGTCTTTGATTGAAAGTTTGCTTCCATAGTCATCTAGATAAAAATGTTCTTAAAATGAACCCTGAGATTAGTGGTGTATCACATGTAAATATAATTTGCAAGAACTTGTTCAATATCTTTCTCTAAGGATCCACCTCTACTAATTATTAAATTTTGTATACCATCCTCTTATGCTTCCTTGCAAAGAACCCTACCAAAATCTAAACTAGGACATAACTAATTCAACACATCTAGCTCAATATTACAATAACAAAAGACTAAAGATCATTCCTTTTTATCATGTCCATGTTCCATAGTGAAGATTGTTTCTTAAAATGATATGTCAATACCCTCTGCAATAGATTTTTTACTACATAACTACCCCCCCACTACCAAACTCTATAAATCAACATGCTTGAATATCCATTGAGTCTAGTGCATTAGTTTGAAAGCAGTCTAATCATGATCTAATATTATTAAATTCTACTAATAGCTCTTATAACGTATTGAACATTTATTATATGCTTGAACATTCATTGAGCCTAGTTCTTATATCTTATATAAAATACTAAGTTAAAGAAGTTTAAAAGAGAGACCTAGTTGTCAGTCATTCCAAATGCTCACATCATGATTGTGTATAACCATAATTTACTCTTGATCAATATATTTTAAGAATTAGAAATCCAAATCTATACTTCTATCAATGAATGACATAGAATCTTCTACTAAACTATTAACTTGGAATAATTTTGGGAAGTCATTACCTCTAGGCCTAAGTCACATTCTACTTCATCATTGATACAAATTCCAAAAATAAATCCACCATGTATAAAATTTATGGAAGAATCCTTTTTAACACTAAATCACCATCTAAATCACTAGAGTTCCCTCTAAGTACACTTTAAAAAAAATTCTACTGGCGAAGGAGACCATATATCCTCTTTAAAGAGGATTAAAATTATTACCATTTCCTTGACAGGGAGAATTTTGTTTTAATAAAGTTATTCAAGAACCTTTTGACTTTGGGAGATGCAGTCATAAGATTATTTTTATCCCCATTGCTTAACAAAGTCCTTAAAATATGACGTCTTACTACTTTTAAAACTAATATTTATGGATTACTATTGACAAATGTTGTGGACCCATCATGTGAAAGATGGGACAGGGCCTCATTTATTTACTTATCGCAATGGAAGAAAATTACAAAGTCTTTTAACTGACAATAGAATCCTATGCTACAATGCCCAAAATATTTTTCTATTTAGGAGTATTTTATAGCTGCAGACAATTTTCTCATCTTGTACATGAAAAGAATATGTTGAATATGAAAAAGATGTTTCCAATCAGTAAATTGAAGGAACAGGTTTTCTCAGAGCAGAGTAATATGGATTTTGAGAAGAAAGAAGGGAAAATGTGTTCTGAAAAGGGCAGTAGATGGATCAATGTCTTGGGTTGAACATGACCTTAGATAGACATGGAAGAAGAGAATTTTGACAAATTCAAAAGAAGGTATTTTCTATTTTATAAAATGTTTAAGATTTATATTGAAATTATATATGAATTAGATTATGTTGAATTTTTTATCAACATTTTAATAACATTTCATAATTCATTAACATTTAAGATTTATTTTGATCTCTCCTTTTAAATTTGCATTGTAGTGTTTGTATAATAAAAAATCTCAGATCAGAAAATTGTTCTACAAAGAAGTTGGGAAGATCTATTGGGTATGAAGGTTTTCACACGACAAGATTTTTAGTTATGTGATAGTTTTCCTTTTTGCTTCTTGGAAATTATTTTTTTGTTTTGTGTTATATAATTAATAATTTAGTTTTGTGTTATAGAGGTTGATATAGAGGAATAAAAAGAGGAAGATGATGAGAAAGGGGAGGCTGGAGATGAAGAAAAAGATGAATATGAAGAGGAAGATGAAGATGTGCTTGCGGAGGATTTTGTGGATGATGATCCAGAGGAAGACAGTGGCTCTCCTATTTTGGGAGAAAGCCCAAAATCAAACTCTGTAGCAAGTACAGAGAATGAATCCACTTCTCCTTTAGACTAAATCCAAGAGATAAGTCTGTTTGTGGCTTGATGTTTTTTTTTTTTTTTTTTTTAATGTTTAAATCTTTCCCTTTTGGATTCTGCTCAGACTTTAAATCTTTGAGAACTCTCCGCTGAGCCTAGGTGCTCTTTTTGGGTTCATAATCCTCTTGGTGGGGTTGGGTTTTGAACTGGAAAACTATTTTCAGCTTGTTTTCTTTTACTGTTTTATAGTTTTATAAATATAAATCTCTCAGCTTCGGCCCCTTATAGATAAAAAATAAAATAAAAATAGTTTTATATGTTTTATGTTTTCAGGGTTAGTTCTCTTAAAAATGGCAGTACAAATGAATTTGTGGAAGGAAAGAGGAATCGATCAGAAGGTTGTAGTAGACATGACTGCATCTTCTATAATTCTCAATATTCTTATAAGATTCATTTGAAGTTCTCTTACAATACAAATTATGGGTAATGTTGATATTGATAAAGTGAATGTTTTTGGCCCATCCAATAGAGAGGATGTAGAAAAGCTGGTTGATAACCAACTAAAAATGGATGTGGCCAGACTTACAATTTGTGTTGTATGGAGTACAATCCATGTATTATGACCTTTATACCTCTAAAAGAAGATAGAAAAACATATTAATAGTGGCATTACACATCACTACAAGAATGAATGTATGCTAACAACCACAAAGTTTAAAGAGAAACCCTCAAATAACTAACAAGTGGAAAGAAGTCCTTCAATTCTCTATGTCAATCTATCAGTTATAGTACCATTTTTTTTGGATGGAGGGTTTAGGAACCCGATATGGGCCCACACATGCCTCTTTAGCTTAGATCTAAAGAATGAGGAGTTATAGTACCATTATGAACCACACTTATTGCATATATTTTTGATGTCTCATGCTTTTGTTAATATTTCCAATTTCTCTGTAAAATTGGTTCTCTATTTCAGCACCATTCTATTTAATAATTTGAATATGAAAATAGTTAAATTTGAAATTCCTATTTTTTGTTCTCAAATGGGAAAGCTTACCATTTCACTACATGTATTAATATTAAATAATAAAAACTGAGGTTTGACTGTCAAATCTGAATTAAACTGATAAGGGAAAAAGTAAGAATAGAGCAACAATTGGTGTTATGTGGAGTCACTAAGATAGAAGAGAGTTTGTAATAAAATAAAATAATATTATTGTGGGCCTCATTGACAACCTTGGACCTCCTTATACATGCATAAAATTGTTCATATTTTTCTACACGAGTTGTATGATAATTTTAGATTTTTTTTGTGACTTTTTTGTATTAAGAGTATTAATTTATATTTTTACAAGTAAATTTTACAACACTAGTTGATCTATGATAGTTTGGTGAAGATAGGAAAGAAAGGCATCAAACAAAATCATGCTTAAGGCACTTGAATTGCAGCATACAAAAAACGTATTAACCATTTCAAAGACCATTATCATCACCTTTAACTCTGCTCTAAAGGAATTTCACTCTTTAGTTAGCTAGAATTGGAAACGTGTATGCTCTAATTGATGAAAGTATTCAATCTAGCGAATGAAATTGATGAACTACTTCCTCTTGAGGCCAAAGAGAAACATTTGAGTAATTTATTGCAATTAAATTTTATGCAATAGTTCTCATTTGGGTATTGAAGTGAAATGTCAAGACCTCAAATACATAGATGGTGATGATTGCTTCTTTATACAGAAAATAATAATGACAATAGAGAACATATGAACATTCATCAATCTAGTTGTTGTTGTTTCTGGATAATATTGTGTGTGTTTTTTATCAACATTTTGAATCTTACTCTATGATCACGTCATCGAAATGTTAAAGAACTGAAAAAATAGAAAAATTAGAATAATATTGGTTTTTCAATATTCCTCATGATTGTGAGGTGGATGACTACAATTTTTTGCATAATGGTACAACCTTTCTTTGTTGTGGTAGATAATACGTTCAAACTAGGGAAATTATTGGTGTGTACCTTTTTCCTCACATTGGATCCTATGCATTTCTTGCAGTAAGTTCCTTGATTATTCAAGATATTCCTATGAATGTGATGGTGGCTAGAGATCATGTAGAGATTTTTGGAATTTGGCTTGTTCATGCTAGGAAAAACCCAACAAGGTAGCAAGGGTGTTATGTTCAATGATGATCATGCTGCATTAGTCATGTGGGAAATGAAGAAGAGAAGACATGAAGATGTCCCAAATGATTTCTCATGCACCCAAGTGATAAGAAGGGTAGGAGATACCCCAGGAGTAGAATCATCTGGCTTAGTACTCGAGGTTGCCAAGTTGAATGAGTAGGTCTCAAAAAAGGAGGCTAAGGAGAAGGAAGAACTCAGGAGAAAGATGAAGATATCATTTCAAGCTTACAATGAGTTGAAGAAAGAATCCATGGAAAAGGATAGGGTTATTACACACCTAAGGGGCAAGAAAAAAACCCAAACATCACCTCAGATGATGATTGCTCAAAATTTAGCCCACCCTACCTCATAGATCCCTATTGTAGAGTACCCCCCATTACCTTTCCCTCTTGGTTCCATGTCAGAAATGGAATTGAACTCTGAAAGAAAAAATTTAGAAGAGGAAAGGGAGAGTTTAAAGAAGATGAAATAATAATTTCTGGAAGAAGATAAAGATTTGAAAGATGCACAAGGCACATATAAGTATAAATTTGAGGATTGGGTAAGAGATGCTATTATGTAGTTTTCCCAAGCATTAGAACATGCATCGGATTATGTAAATGGGGAAAAGATAGAAAGTATCCTAGGGTCTTTAGAGTTAGAAAAGAACACCTTGGAAATTTTATTTCCCAAATGGATTGGGAGGCTCCCAGATCTGAGGTTTTTATGTTCTTCATCCAAGAAGGAGGAGAATAGTGATGAAAAAATAAAGACCACATACAAAATTGTCAAATCTATGGTGGACTTTGACATAAAAGGAATAGATTCCAATTAAAAGAAATTGTTTTGAGAAATGAATACTCCATAGCTCAGTGTGATATATGTCCTAGTATCTTCAGGACAAATGGTAAATTTAAAGATAAAGCTAAGTGGATGCATGAGATGAATGATGAATTATCTATAAGGATGAACGACATTTTGAGCCTAGACAATACTATCTTATTTGTCCAAACTATAGAAGTACTTGAAAATGCTAGGGCATATTTTGGTTTTTGGAAGAAGGAGGTTTGTTAGTTGAAGATGGAATGGGATGAGTTGGAGGGTAAGAAGCACAAGATTATTGGGTTTCCTTGGCCCAGTGATGAGGTGTTTAAATCCTAGATGGATAAGTATCCTACAATTGAAAAATTTAAGTTAAATGCCTCGTCATGGTTCAATTAATGGTGTTCAAGAAAAATGAAAGATACACTAGGCACACAAGCTCATTAGCATAAAGAAAAAAGAAGAAAGGCTCCACTTGGTGGACTCATAAAATTTTTGAAGCAGTTGCAAGAACCATGCGGTCATTATACAAAAGTATTTCGGAAATCTTGTAACAGTTTGGTTATTGGTTGGTTTTGTATTATTTTTTCTTGTAAGAGTCACCTTTTTGTCTCTTACCCAAATGATCCATTGCTTGTTGGAATCCTTCATCTATAAAAGGATTTTCAAGGTCATTTGGAAAGGGCTGGAAATTTTTTTGTAAAATGGATTACATGTAATGTTTTAGTCGGGGATATAGAAGATTAAGTGATATTGTGTCTTTTGAGAAAATAGTTTCAAGTTTTTGTTATTATTGAAGTGGTTTTGTACTTTGAGAGAAAATGTATACAACAATATGATTCTATATACTTAATTTAAATATTCCATTTTAAGATCTCTCCTTTGTGTTCATCTTGTGAGTTATGAGTCTTCTGGTTCATTGCAGGGTATATCCGTGTATGTGTTATTTATCCTTAGTCTTAATCTAGGATCAAATCAAATTATGCTTTGAATATGACATAAATTCAATTGGTGGTATACAAGTATTTTTATAAGAAGTATGAGCTAGAAATGTTTGGGTTTATGGAATAGGATCTTTGACAATAGTTAATTATTTGTGTCATTCTTGTTCTAAAGATCTTGCCCAATGAATGAGACACTGATCATGGATTAGGTTGGTCATACTGACATTTTTATTAGGTTCGTCTATATTCTAGCTTCTTAAATCAACTCCATATCTTGAATTCTTCTGTGAATCTTATGGTTTTGGTTGTTGTTCTTTCCATGATAATTGAAAATAGATGAATGATTGGTTATCATCCTATGTTTTCTTATCATTTTCTACTTTTCAAATCTAGATACCACTGTGAATAAAAATATGTCAAACTAGATTAGGTACACCCACCTTGGTTTTGCAGAACCAAAAGTGCAGTGGGCAATCTTATCCCTATAGTTGGTCCAATTGCCTTAGATGTCCCATACTTGGAACTAACCATTCTTTAAGATTTATCTCAGGGTATACTAGTAGGTTTTCAAAGCATAAATTTTTTTTAAACACCAACACCATCATGGTCATGATTGCCTTCATCTCCCTAGGAAATATATAATTATTTGAGTAGTTGTCATCTCCCAAATTTCACAAACATCCAGGAACAACTAAGTATCAATAATATTCCCAAAAAAGCGTGGGAAATAAGTTTGCATCATTTAGACATAGCCTCTTTGATCTTTCTTAAACTTCTGCAAAATTCAATTTATCAAGGGACATGTTGTAATATTAGAGATTTAAAGACAATCAATAGATACAATATTTCATTGTTGAAGATCATTGTGAAGGCTTATATAGATATAGCGAACACTAAACAATGTAACGACATCATAGTATTGAACAAATTCAGAAAATGGGAAACATTAAAAGATATTCAGGATATACAATATGGAAAGTTATCAATTGGGAGTTTCCCTCTTTAGTTATCTCTGCTAGATCTACTCCGTGTTGAGAGATTTCCCTTGGAATCTAGTGACTGTAGTTCTCATATTTTTGATCACTCACTTCATTCTTCTGTTAACATATAAGTTGTCAATAGTCAATCTTGAATATGACCAGAGGGACATCACCTATTAGAATGAATTCAAAATAACTGAGAGGGGGGGGGTGAATTAGTTATCCTCAGGTCTAGATGTACCAATTTAAACTTTATACCATTTTGAAGAACTCAAATCTTCTCAGCAGCAATAGAATAAGTGAACAACATAAATATCTAGTTTACTGTTCAAATGTAATCAGCTTGCAAAAACTTAACAGTAAAAAACAACATAAACATTCACACAAGTTGACACCAGTATTTAATGTGGAAACCAAATTTGGGAAAAAACCACCAATAACATGCTATCAAGTTTTCACTCTTCTAAAGTGAGCTCTATTAGGAGCCAACCTTGTTAAAGGTTACAAAACACATTGCTAAATGTGACCTGGTTAAAGGATTTAATCACCCTATCATGATTGGCCTTGTTAGAGGACTTAGAACATTCCACCTGAATGTCACCTTGCTCAAAGGATTTATACAATGAATGTTAGGCCAACCTGGTTAAAGGATTTTGAATGATACAATGGTTAGAAAGTAATCAAAAGGTGCAATCTGATACATACAACTTACTTTGAAAATCTAGATCCAATTCAGCTCTAATGCTAATTCACTCAGTGGCTTCCATTCTCATTTCAATCTTCAAATTTGCTTGGAAATTTGTCAAGCAATCACTTTTGCAACTCTCTGCTTCTCTCCTCGGCCTTCTTTGCTAGATCATGCCAATCAGTCAATTAACCATGTAATCCTCGTGCATACACTTTTTCACATTACTGAATAAACCCTTGAGGTTATCTTATACCTCTTCATCTAGGTAAAATAAATCTTTTCGGCTTAATCAAGATCATAGATCTTAGGTTAGGTCAGATCCAACGGATCTTTCCATCATTACATTTAATTTATTTTTCCAAAGCAATCACTAATTAAATCTTTGATCCATGCATTAATTATGGTTACCTATGCATTTAAATAGTGTGGTTCAATCATGCTTATCCTTAATTAACTTTACATATCCCAATAAATTCAATTATGTCGGCCAAAGATCTCAAATCTCAACAATTACCAAAATACTGCTGCTTGGCCAACAATGTGTTCTTCCACTCAGTCATCACTAGTTTCCTCAAAAATTTACTGGCACTCGGTCATTACAAACTTCACTTGGCATAAACTGTTCACAGTAAACTATCATCCAAAGATAAACAACACATTACATTGTCAATGTGCCAACTGATCAAGTACCCTTGTGATTTCCCATAATTCAACCATTTCACTTGGTCTTCTTGTTAAATCTTTCCTTCAAATATTATTCATCAATCAATAGATATGGTACCCAAATAGATAGCAATAGTCTCACCAATTAAGGTTTGACATCAATGAAAAAAAACAATTTTTTCCATTGTTGCTTTCCAACAATCTCCCTCTTTGGCATTGATGGCAACACTAAACAATAAAACAAAACATAGTTACCATACAATCAAAAAATTATGCATGTGTTCCTTGATATGAACAAATTTTCATTAATGTCCTTAGCTTCATTCTGATTCTCATCTTGTAAAACATTTCTCCCTCTGTGTCTGTAATCAAACTTAAATCTTTCTATTTCTGTTCATCTGTAGGGTCTGTGCAGGATCATGGTATGCCAAAAAGTGGCGATGTGAAAAAATCAGTTTTTCACTCATCCAAAAGTGCACCCAAAAGTTTATTGACTTTTGAGTAGGCCTGGGTTTCAGTACATCTAGCCAAGCCAAAAGCCAAAGCTAAAGCATTATCAGATGTCTTATAATATCTGATCTCCAATAATATCGGATGTCCGATATTCATCAGTCATAATATATTGTTGCCCGCGGCTACGTTCAACATTTTCATTGTGAAAATGTTGAAGCAGCTAGAAGCTGAGCCCCTAAAATCATATATAGGATACCTATCTGATATCATATTTTCTACAGTACGCAAGGTAAGTGAAATTTTGTAGTTTCACTCTTTTTTTTTGTTTTTGCATTGAAATTTATTGTTTTTTTTTTAAAACTAGGTTTTATATGATATTGTGTATTGTTTTTTGAAATTAATTTTAAACTAGAGTTGAAATTTATATTGTTTATTATATTTTGTTTTTGAATCAGAAATGGATTCAGACCAATTTGAAAACCCTTCCTCTCAGTCCGTGAACAATCCAGACACACCTCAAAACAATCCCCCAGCTTCAGAGAACCAACTATTCACAAACCCTCGACCAATACATGATCTCATAGGAGATAATCTAAATCAACTTAGAGGATATCAGAACACATATGTGAATATCCCCACCTTGATTCCCATGTTTTCCACGCTGAACTCCATTATTGAGAGCATGGAGAAACTCACAGAACAACACAATGCTGCACATCTTTGGCGTGAATCCATGCACGCCCAATTTGATGATGGGCTTGAATACGATCAAGTTATGGATCTAAACATAACAAAACATGACATATGTAACATTTTTGTTGATCCAAAAACCGGTTTGAAAGTGAACACTAAAAAAACCAAGTTTTCAATTAAATGGTGTACCAATGATGCAATACGTGACAACTTTTGGGATCACTGGTGGATGGTTTTTGATAGACCACCTCACAGCAATTTGGATGTCCCATTCTATTTCATTCGGAAATTATATGCTGAATTTGTTCTCAGTCACAAAGTCAATTACTGGAGCATGAGACAGAACTAGGGTGTGGGCTTAGGCGTTCCCCAGGATAGGCCAGGGGCACAATAGGTGAAATCTCATACATAAATCCCCCCTCTCAAGATTTCACCACCTCCCACTGTACAACATCCTGACATTATTGCCGAGGCCAGCTCACAAACTATTCAATCCATTCATGCCTTGAGTGATCTACTCATTAGGAAGAGTGCAGCATTGTTGCCTCCTCATACTGATGCTTCTGGCCCTTCCACATCCTCCACAAGCTCACATGTTTGTGTGCCTCATACTTGCATTATGTGCAAGAATATGTACTTTGGTCCCTTGAATGATAGTGATGCATATAACTATGTGTTCGAGGTGGACGATACTACACAGCACACTATAGGCACTAAAGCACCCCATGGAGATGTGTATCAGGGGCATACAGAGCCATGGAATCCTATTATTATGGTAAGAGTAAACAATTAACTTGTTACATTGTATTTAATTTTAAATGTTCACATTTTTAATAGATTTTTCTTATAATGATTGCCCACTTGTGTTTTTTATACATGTTTCATTTATATCCAGTTGACAGAGGAGGAGATGGCATAGGTGGAGGGGTCCACTCTTTTGGCCATTTCATTTTTCCTTGACACTTCCATGGTACATAAGTTTTAATGTACTCATTGGTTTCCTTTTATTATAATATTGTATACATGTATTTTCTAATTTTGATGATCATCTTATTACATACTAATGCAGGTTTCACCAGTTGCCACTGGAGGGCAATGTGAGGGGGTTTAGGAATCTGGTGTTGACAAGGGGAAGGTAATTAAGTATTTTAGATTGATTAAGCATACATGTATACTTGTCACTTGTGCGTACTCATTTTTAATTACATGTTTTATTTGATAAAGGGTGGTGTCTGATGATGTCATGAGACTAGTTCACCATGATAGAGTCACAAGCATCTCAATTCGCAGTGATAGCCTCATAGTATGTATATTTCTAAATTTATTTGTGTGTAGTTTACTATCAAGTATATATTTAATATAATCAAGTCATGATTGTATGGAACTTATCTGTTTGACTTTGTAGGTCACCCCTAGTTTGAGGGAGGCACCACGCCAAGGGTTTGTATCATTGATGACCCAACTGACATTTCCTGAAGAAATTTCAACAAAGGTAAGTTTTGATGTTAATTGAGTTATATTTAAAACATGTATTTGCTACCAAGGATTTAACATTAAATAGTATAAGTCTTACATCAATCTCATG
>MU225422.1:199853-218041 GCA_018584345.1 Thuja plicata
ATTTTATGCAAAGCGAGTGAGGTTGGAAGATAGGAGGAATAGACAAATGAGGAAAAATGATAGAAGGTAGAAGGATAGTGAATGGAAGGATTGTGAAAGGGTAGATGGAAAGGAAGGTAAGATCAACATCAATACACACCCTAGAGGGTGGCGAGAGGATGGAGGAAATGTGAATGAAGGAATACGTGAAGGAATATGGTGAATGGATAGCAGAGGTTACAGTTTAGGCGCATGGAATGAAAGAATGTTTTTGGAAGAAGATGGAGTGGAAGCCTTTGGAAGCTTGAATTCCAACTTCACATATTTCTCAACATGAGACTCTTTCAAGAGAGACTTTGGAATTCATATAGTCGTAGGCTCTTCATTTATTTTTGATGATTCAGAGAGAATATCTTCATTGATAGATTTTGGAACCCATACTTGTCTTGTAGTTTTCTTCTTAGTTATCTCTTTTGAATTTATGCCCCCATGTTGATTAGAGGAGACATGGTGATCTTCTTTTTTAGATGGATTCTTGTATTGCTTCCTTTTCTTGTATTATTCATTCAAGTTTCTTCCAAAAGACTTGGGAATTATGGAGGAAGAATAAGAATATGACTAGTTTAGATGGGTGGATGGATGAAAAGGATTCAAGGGTATGCATCTATGTTGATCTTGAGAAAAAATAGGAGATGGAGGGATGTAAGGACCCAAGATGGATGATGAATTAGGAGATTTAGGAGGGGAAAGTGAAGGGACATAAAGACCCAAGATGGAAGGAAAATGTGAAGCCCTTAGTATTGGTGGAGGAGGTCCAAGAATGGACGTGGAAGATGCAAAAGGATAATCAATAAGTTCATCATCATGTATATGAAAACCAAGGACATCAACATCTTTAGAGTGAGCATTAGGATTTTCAATAGGATCGTGAACATCTTGAAAAGGAGCAACTTCTTTGATAGGATTATTTGAAGCTTGAAAAGACTCAGGAAGAGTAGAAAGTGGAACAAAAAATAGAGTGGTAGAACAAGAAGATGGAAGACTTTGATCTTGACAAGGATCTTTGGATAGCATAAGCACATAATTGTTCTCTTGATTTTCAATAGGCACAACATTGGAAGTAACAACACCATTTTTAATAACCTTAATGGAAGTATCATCTTTGGAAAGTTCAAGTGGGGTAAGGTTATTTTGATTGTCAATAATCTCAATGGTGTAAGGAGTAACTTGATCTTGCTTGGGAGAAGATTTAAGACAGGGTCGAATGAATGAGAAAGGGTGTAAGGGATCAAAAGAACCATGATGTGGATAAGAGTCATCATAAAGAGGATAGGAATACATTGAGATTTCTTGATCTTGATCTTTCTTTATGTTCTTTTCTTTATCATTTTTAGAGTCCTCTTGACATGGAACCACTTCTAAGGACAAGGAATCATGTTGGAATTGTATGGGAGACTTGGGAAGAGATGGGGAAGGATTAGCTGAAGTAGGAATCATAGCATATAAAGGCTTAGGCTCTTTAGGTTTAGCATTATTGAAAGTATTTGCAGCCAAGTGAAGGTTAGCTTGAGTTTCTTTAAGAGGTAGTCCTTGAGAATAACTATAGGGAACTACATGAAAAGCATTAGGAATTTTGTCAGATGAAGGATTTGTGGAAGGTTTGGCAACTTTAGGAGATGTATGAGTATTAGAAGAAGTAGAGGATGGAAGAGAGCCATCACAAAATAAAGGTTCATCATTAACATGATATTTCTTGAGAGTGCAATCTTTATTTTTAGCTCGAGAATACTTAGAGGAGGGATATAATTGACATTTGTAATTGGCATGGAAAAATTTTTCTTGCTCAAATATATCATTGAAGTATTGTTCATAAAACTCATCAAAGTCTCTTTCAAAATCAGAATCATATAGATCACCATCACAATCTCTCCATTGTGAACCACCATCCCTAGTAAGCATGACCACACGATGAGGAGGACCCTTAGGAATAGAGGTGTCATAAGTATGACTATATATTTCATCATAATAGCCATCATCAGTATAGGCCTCAAAGTCATCAGAATCATAATAGGCAGGATCATCAAAGTCATAGTCATCATAAATAGGCATGTCATTCTTCATGGAAGAGGTATCACAAGGATCATCATGTTGCTCATTATGGTACACATTTGTGAGGCCTCACCCTGATCCATCATAGATTTACTGCTCGATCACACTTTGACACTTTATGTTTTGATACATTGATACACTTTTTGTTATCTTGACAAAGACTCATGATATTATGTTATGATGATGATTATATTGTGTGGATTATATTTTGATATAGATTAGACCTAGAATAGGTGGTTGATTTTGATTATATATGTTTAGATCAGTGAATTGATGAGAAGACCGAATCATGATTAGACTTGACTATTTCATGGATGTTTTGTCATGGTGATTAATAAATTCTTATGTTTTAAATATTTCTGTATGAAAATTTCAATTAGGGGCTTGATTTTGCTTATTGATTAATGTTGCTAATTATGAATTGAAAATGTATATTACATGTAATTTTATCATCTTGGACTACTGATGCATGAAGTTTAGTGTGTAGGAAAGGGAACCATGGAATTTTTCAGAGAATCAAGGCTAAACACATGTGAATTGAGTAAGCCAAGGTTTAATCCAAAAAGGGGTTGAAACCTCGTTGTAATGTGACCCTTGTTGTAAATGTAATCTGAATGTGTGTTAATAGTTTAAATTTATGTTGTTGTTTGGACATGTCATTTGTGAATGTGATGTGTATTTTGTTTGGTGTCACTTGACACTTGTGTTATCCATGTGGATAGTGACATGTCAATTAGGGCTTGTAAAAGAATCACTTAACCTTATATAATATTATATTAATCACTTGCATATAGATTCCTTGTAGGGATCACATCATGTTGGAACTCGGATTTGAACCTTAGGGGTACTTTAGAGGGATTAAAAGTGACCCTAGAGTGTATTTTTGACCAAAATTAGTTAACCCTAAGGGGGTACCTTGGGTTAGGGATAGTTTTTACCTATGAGAGAAACCTAGGTCACCATTATGACTCTCCAAAATGCCTACTTTTTAAAAGTGGCAAAAATAGAGATGGTCTCATGCATCTAACTTGTCCCACACTTCTTGCTAAACTCAAAATAAAGAGGGGAGACAAAAAGGCTAGTTATCATGTCTCATTATTGCTAGTTTTTGAGTACACTTTTGGGGGTCTTTTTAGAGGGTTTTGGGAGACTTAGTGGGTGTTCACCCACTCTCTAATTTTAGAGATAATTAGGGGTTTGGAAGGAGGAAAGATAAAGATATGGGCTCTTCTCAAGTTTCATTTTTCCATAACACATTTGGAAGGTTGGTTTCTCTTGCCATGGAGTTCTTGATTTGTTGCAAGAAAATTTGGATGTATTGTTTTATGAATATGAAATATTGTATGGGATTCATGTATGTAATCTTGTATAGTGTTATAGTATATAAATTTTTTTGTCATGTGTTGGGTAGGGAATGCATTTGGATTTTTGTATCAACTTTTGTTTCTTTGGATTGGGAGTGTTTTTCATGGGAGTTAAGGCATTAGTCACCATTTGTGAAGGGAAGAAGTGGCCTTGGGTGAAGGGGTTAGTTGGGCTCTCTATTGTAGTGAGAGTCTCTTCTCTTGGAGAAGATGGATAATTTCATGGAGTATGGGCTCCATGAAGCCATATTGGAAATATTATATTTTGACATAGAAATGACCAATGTGTATATGGAAGGAATGTCAATGTAGCATTGGAGAGGCATGGAGAAAAACTCTTGCTGAAAAATTTGGAAATTGTAATGGCATTCTCCTCCTTGTAAAAGTCCACCTTCACCCTAATTAAATAGGTTTGTAAAACTTATTTGGGAGACATTGATTGGGAGTTTATTGTTGTTTTGTGCATATAAAATGTTGTGAGAATTTGGATGTGAAACTTTGTTTAGCCTTGATTCTCCAAGCTCGGGGGTGGCCTCCTTGAGGCCTTGGTTGGGAGGTGAGCTTCCCATGGTATCCCTCATGAAATTTGCAGGTTTTTAAAGTCATGAAGATGGTGCAAGAAGCTTGAAATAAATTCCTATTTGGGGGTAGT
Source organism: Thuja plicata (assembly GCA_018584345.1). Lineage (NCBI taxonomy): Eukaryota > Viridiplantae > Streptophyta > Pinopsida > Cupressales > Cupressaceae > Thuja > Thuja plicata. The sequence continues at coordinate 203,958 of MU225422.1, forward strand.
TTTGTGAAAGCAAATTCAATGTTGCATAGCCACTCTTGCATTGAAATTCATTTTGGTTGATTGTTGTAATGTTTAATTTTGAAGCTTCTCAAGCTAGATGTGAAAAGATCTCCTTCTTTATGTAATGATTTATTAAATAAAAATATGTTGTGTACCATCTAAGTATTGTGTAAATTTATCATATTGAAGATGTTGAAATGTAGATTGTAAGACTACCATGATGTAAAAGATAGAATCTTTAGTTCATGATTATTGTATTTTAATTCCTAAAAGAAAAGAAGTTAATCATGCATGAATAGAAAGATACCCTATATTGAAAGAGAAGAACAATATTATAGTTTCATTCCCTACAATCTTAAGAAATTTTGCATCTTAAAACCTCCATAGATTCAACCCTCTTTAGAAAAAAAGAGAATCTCCATTTCATTTGCATTTCTTGTGAAGAAGAAATATCCTTGCTATCAACAACAAATCCAATTAGTTAGTTTGTTAATAAGAAATTCAGCTAATACTATTAGTTCTTGTTAGTATATTATTCAATAAATCAATCCTAATGCACATTATGATCTATTGTAAAAAATGAACTAAGTAAACAAAATGGAAGAGCTTGTATCGAACAAAGCCCATAGCATTTTCCAGATTTAGAGCAAAAATGCTCTTTGGAATTTGTATGGGAAAGAAAATATTCTCCTTATCGTAGAGAATATTCCTTTCCCAATGTGCTTTACCTCTAATCAAATTTGTAATTAAAACTTATTAGTATAACCATGTGATTTAACCCTTAATCCAAGATAAACTCACCTTGTTCTTACCCCTTTTTGTGGGCCCCACCTTAACCTTTTACCTTTTTGCTTAAACATTTAATTGTGCAGTTTAAAAAAAATATAAATCACTTGTTAAAGGGGCTGCACTAATTGGTAGTGGCGCCACCTTCCTTGCTATCCACTTACCCCCAAACTTCTGACATGTCCTATGTCTTGCAACCCAAGTCAACCCTTCCCCATTCGAATTACCTTGGGAGCATGAGAAAATCTTTGGTGGGTCCCAGCAAACCATCACCTCCTCCTCCTAGAAAACCGCACCACCTTCCCTAGGTTCTCCTTGCCATGAAAAACTCTATGCATTGGATGCTGAGATAGGTGGTGGGCCCCCCAAAACCGTCCTTTCTTTAACCTGCACTTGCTCTTGGGAATTCAATCCCCTTCCTCCAATGTTTTTTTTGTTTGGGTTTTAGGATTTGTCATAGGAAATGTTAGAATAGTAAGTTAGTGGATAGATAGGATTATTAGGTTTATTAGATAGTTTGGTTAGTTTAGAAAGTAATTAATAGATAATTATGTTAGTAAATTAGTTCTTTTCCCCTTTGTTTTTAATCATTAATTTTGTAGTGTTTTAGGTATATATAAACTAATTTTTTTGATGTAGCATAATTCATTAGGTAGATAAATTTAGTGTATTAATCATGTTTTAATTTTAATTATTATTGGAATCATTTAGTGTATTAATCATGTTTTAATTTTAATTGGGTATTGGAACCATTTAGTGTATTAATCATATTTTAATTCTAATTGGTATTGAAATCATTTAGTGTATTAATCATGTTTTAATTTTAATTGGTATTGGAACTATTTATCAATATAATAGTTAATCATTTTAATGGATACTTAACATTAGTTATTTAGGTCAATTTATAATTGTGAGATTTGTGAATCTAATTATTAGAGATTTTGTCTAAAGTATTGATTAGTCTATTAGAGAGACGGATTGCTCAATTGATTCAATTGTATAGTTAATGTTAAATTTTAATTTATTATAAAAAAAGGGGGATTATATTGCTCTTGTATTCAAGGGGTTAGGGGTTATGCTCGATTATAATTAAAAGTAAATTTAAATGTTGAATTAGGAGATATTTTAAATATCTAAATAAAAGGTTAATTTAAAATTGTATGTTTGGAATTGATGGATTAGGAATGCATGTGTTTTCATCATAGGAGAATAATTTTATTAATGATGCTAGTAGGTTAGGAAATCAGGTTTGATTTTAGCTATTGGATTTTAATTAATAGTTGTTTGATATAGTGAAATTATTATTTAATTTTAATCTTGTCAATCATTTAATGTTTCATATATGATTGGGAGTAGAATATCTATCTGACTGGACTCGAGCTAGTAGTTAATGTTAACCGGAACTAGACTTGAACGGATTAAGTTGTAATCTAGGTGATTAGTTAAATAAGCATTAGGGAAACCTAGACCAACATATGTTCATAACCTCTAACTACCATCATGATTTTAAACAAGGAATTAGAGTTAGATCAACCTGAGTTGAGTATTCAGATAACCTATGAAACAAGTTGATGCCCAGTTCTGCATCTGTTTGTGGCATGAACCTTATTTCATCTACATATATACCTTGTAATTCAAAGGTTAACTCTACCTTGCTATTACCCTTCTAACTCAACCATTGTTAGTTGTGCATACTTATGTGTTTTAAAAGAAAAAAAAATTGTGTGTGTTTTGCCCTAGTTTTTGGCATGACATTTTGGTATCAGAACCAGTATTTTGACACAAGGAACCTAACCCATTACATTTCAAGTCACTCTAAACTTAAATCATTGTGTAGGATGTCTGTGGTCACCAGAGCTAACTGACAAGGCAGAGGTCATAGAGCTCCTTGTGCGGGGGCAGGACAGGAGGATCCACCACCTCCACCACCACCACCACCACCTCCACCACCTTTGAATGCTAACGAGGATATTATGGATGTTCTCCAAAATATGATTGGCCTGATTTAGTAGAGACTACCACCCGTAGTTCAGCAACAGGTTCCCGAAAGGGAAGCACATGTTTCAAAGGATGAGAGAGCAGTTATTAGAGAGAGTAGGAGTCCTCCACCTAGGTCTGTTGAGGGTCATGATGATCAGGAGGGTGAGTTAGTTCATCGGGTTGTTATACCATGCGAGTATGAGATACGTGCCAGGGAGAGACCCCCTAGAGATGTTGGAGGTGAGATCTGAGAGTTATTATGACTCTAACCACCCTTGTTTTTGGGTTCCACTGATGGGTCAGTAGCAGAGGCCTGGTTACAGAGTTTACAGTGATTTTTTAGATTGCGCCCTTATGGGAGTAATCTAAAGGCATGACTAGCAGTCCATCTCCTACGGGAGAAGACTTCCACTTGGTGGGAGAAGGTGTCCATTGGTGGAGTGAGTATTGACACACTCACTTGGGATACTTTTGTGGCCCATTTCTATGAGAGATATCTCTCTGAGCATTTCAGACAGAGACAGATAGAGGAGTTCCATGATCTCTATCAGAGAGGCCTCACGGTGAACCAGTATAAGAGTCAGTTTCTTGAGCTCCTTCCATATGTTGATTATATGAAGGATGAGAAACTATGTATTCACCATTTCATTAAGGGACTTAATATGTCTCTTCAGAGCACAGTAAACTTAGCATTCCCTACCACATTCAGAAGGGAAGTTGAGACAGAACTTGTAGTTGAGGATATTCATACTAGATAGGAGTCTCAAGATCAATTTCAGGACCGAAACCCCTCTTCCTAGAAGTCAGGACAGTAGAGACCCCCTTGAAAAGGGAAACTAAATCATTCAGTAGGATCCTTTAAGGGTCAGCAGTCTCAGCAGCAGAGATCCCAGCAAGATTCTAGACAGAGGCATTCACAGGGTTATCAGGGCTCTAAGCCCAAACAATGGCAGTCTCAGGGCCCTAGATAGGATCATAGGACATAGACCCCTCAGACATAATCAGCTAGGACTTAGCAATCTTCTAGGGGTGGATGCATTGGTTCTAGCAGGACCGGAGGGTCACAACAGCCTAGGACACAGGGAGTGCAGATTCAGACCCATGGGCCATGTTACACTTGCGGTGGTATGGGTCATTTAGTGAGAGAGTGCCCATAGGGACAGACAGCCAGTGGTTAGAGAGGGGCTACCTCAGAGCCTAAAGTTGGAGATATGGGTAGATCCCATATAGTTTTTGCAGTGGTTGATAACCGCCAGGCCGAGCACCAGGCCATGGTCATTGAGGCCGTAGGTATGATTCAGAATACCAGTGTTTCTATCTTGTTTGATTCAGGAGCCACAGACTCCTTTATATCTCCCTATGTAGTAGAGCATTGCAGGCTAGTGGCAGTTAGACAAGATGTCAGTTGGGAGGTTGAGTTAGCTTCTAGAGCTAGAGTCTCTATTAGTTCCTTAGTTTGTAGTTTTCAGATTCAAATTGGAGACCTTATCATGATGACTGATCTTCACATTACCCCTCTAGATTCTTATGATGTAGTCCTTGGCATGGATTGGCTATGTGCCCACAGTGCCAAGGTGGATTTTCATTAGAAGAGGGTTGAGTGTGTTGATGATCATGACACTTCTATGGTGATATTTGGGGTACAAAGACCCGTATCCCTTTATATTATTTCCGCTATGTAGCTTAGGCTATGCGTGCGAAAGGGATGTTAGTTATTTTCCATCACTATAGTGATAGAGAGGAGGATTCAAGAGGGGATCCTTCGCTTGAGGATTATCCTATTCTTCAGGAGTTTGTGGATGTATTTCCTACCGAGCTACCTAGTATGCCCCCACCTAGGGAAGTTGATTTTCACATAGATCTTGTACCAGGAGATGAGCCAGTATCTAGAGCACCTTACAGGATGGCCACACATGAGCTCAATGAGCTCAAGATTCAGTTAGAAGAGCTCTTGGAGAAAGGACATGTCTGACCTAGTGTATCACCTTGGGGTGCACCTGTGATTTTTGTGAAGAAGAAGGATGGGTCACTTCGTTTGTGCATTGATTATTGACAGTTGAATAAAGTAACAATTAAGAACTGATACCCACTTCCCAAGATCGATGATCTATTTGATCAGTTACAGGGTGCCCGAGTGTTCTCGAAGATAGATCTAAAGTCAGGGTGCCATCAGTTACAGATTGTGGAAAGTGATATCCACAAGACTACTTTTCGCACAAGGTATGGTCACTATGAGTTCACAGTAGTGCCATTTGGCCTCACGAATGCTCCAGATGTATTCATGAGCCTCATGAACAGAGTATTTCATACATTTTTGGATAAATTTGTAGTAGTGCTCCTTGATGATATTCTGATATATTCTCACAATGAGGAGGAGCATGAGGTGCATCTGAGACAGGTTCTGCAACATTTGAGAGAGAATTAGTTATATGGCACCTTGTCAAAGTGTGCCTTCTTTAAACATGAGGTGCATTATCTTAGTCATGGTAAATCTGGTGATGGGATCTCTGTAGACCCATCAAAGATTAGAGCTATTATGGACTAGCCAGCACCCACTAGTGTCACTGAGGTCAGAAGTTTTATGGGGTTAGCAGGTTATTACAGATGCTTTGTGGTAGGATTTTATAGAGTGGCTCATCCCATCACCTCCCTTTAGAGAAAGGGGAAGAGGTATGAATGGATAGAGAAGTGTGAGAGAGCTTTCGAGGAGCTCAAGAGAGCCCTCACTAGTGCATCAATTTTAGCAGTGTTAGATCCTTTGGTGGATTTTTTTGTATGTACTGATGCTTCATTGGATGGTTTAGGAGCAGTCCTTATGTAGGAGGGCCATCCTATAGCTTTCGATTCTAGGAAGCTAAAGACTCATGAACTTAATTATCCTACTCATGACCTAGAACTCGCAGCGATGGTTCATGCTTTAGTGAGATGGTGACATTTCCTTCTAGGTCACCGATTTGAGCTTCATTCAGATCACCAGAGCCTACAGTATATCTTTACATAGCCTAATCTTAATGCTAGGCAGAGGAGATGGATGGTTTTTTTGTGTGAGTATGATTTTGATGTTAATTACATCAAGGGGAAAGAGAATGTAGTTGCAGATGCCTTGAGTAGGAGGCGACATGAGCTCTCATCTATGGCTTCTAGTACAAAATTGAGGGACCGCATTTTGCATCATTTGCCAGGGGATGGATTATATGTGGAGATTTGTCAGCTTATCTATTCTCAGAAAACCCTAGAGGGGAAATTTGTAGAGTATTCCTTGGAGTTTGATGGACTTCTACGTCATAGGGGACGCATTTATGTACCTTTTATGGGTGACTTGCGGGAGTTTATTGTACTTGAGGGTCACAAAGCACCTTATGTAGCTCATTCAGGAGTTAAGAAGTTGCATGCTGATATGAGATAGTTGTACCATTGGCCGGGTATGAGATTGCAGATTGCCAAAATAGTTGCTAGATGTCTAGAGTGCCAGAGAGTGAAGACAGAGCATAGCCATCCAGGTGGGCTCTTGCAGCCACATGAGATTGCTGAGTGAAAGTGGGATACTATATCTATGGAATTCATTGTTGGTCTCCCCATGTCCTCTCACCACCATGATGCTATCTTGGTGATAGTCAACACATTGACCAAGGTTGCCCACTTCTCACCCATACGTACTACATTCACAACATGAGACATAGCTCAAGTCTTCTTGCAGGATATTGTCAGACTTCATGGAATTCCCTATAAGATCATCTCTAATAGAGACTCCTTGTTCACATCAGCCTTTTAGAGAGAGTTACAGGAAGCATTGGGCACTAGGCTCAATTTTAGTACAACATATCACCCTCAGACAGATGGCCAGACTGAGAGGGTTAACCAGGTATTGGAGGACATGTTGCGCATGTATGTGATAGACCATCAGGTCAAGTGGGAGGAATACCTACATCTGGTCGAGTTTTCTTATAATAATAGGCATCATTATTCTATAGGTATGCCACCATATCAGGCCTTGTATGGTAGACCATGCAGGACACCACTAAGTTGGGACAGGATCGAGGATAGAGTATCTATTGGACCTCAGCTAGTCAAGGATATGGAGCAGTAGGTTGTCTTGATTAGACAATGCCTTAGGGAGGCTCAGGATCTACAGAAGAAGTATGCAGATGCGAAGAGGGTTGATCGTGAGTATATGGTTGGAGATAGGGTCTTCTTGAGAGTGCGCCCGCATAAGAGTCCAATCCATTTTGGAAAGGGCTCTAAGTTAGCACCTCACTTTGTCGGACCTTTCAAGATATTGGAGAGGATAGGACCAGTTGCCTACCATCTAGCCTTGCCACCCAGCCTATCACGCATCCACGATGTGTTTCATGTATGTGTGCTACAGAAATATATTTATGATGAGTCTCACATTATAGATTGGGATGCCTTGGAGGTGGAGTCAGAGGGACAACTAGCATTGAAGCCCATTCATATTATAGCCTGATAGACCCTTGCACTTTGAGGGAAAGAGCTAGACCAAGTTAGGGTCCAGTGGGATTGTTATGATGAGGTCACGACTTTATGGGAGGATGCAGCGCAGATGAGATCTCAGTACCCATATCTTTTTGATGAACTCCATGAGGAAGTTTATGCCTAGTGGGGGAGGATGTGAGGCCTCACCCCAACCCATCATAGCTTTACTACTCGATCACACTTTGACACTTTATGTTTTGATACATTGATACACTTTTTGTTATCCTGATAGAGATTCGTGATATTATGTTATGATGATGATTATATTGTGTGGATTACATTTTGATATGGATTAGACCTATAACATGTGGTTGATTTTGATTATATATGTTTAGATCAGTGAATTGATGAGAAGAATGAATCATGATTAGACTTGACTATTTCACAGATGTTTTTTCATGGTGATTAAGGAATTCTTATGTTTTAAACATTTCTGTATGAAAATTTTAATTAGGGGTTTGATTCTGTTTATTGATTAATGTTGCTAATTATGAGTTGAAAATGTATATTACATGTAATTTTATCATCTTGGACTACTGATGCTCAAATTTTAGTGTGTAGGAAAGGGAACCATGGAATTTTTTAGAGAATCATGGCTAAACACATGTGAATTGAGTAAGCCAAGGTTTAATCCAAAAAGGGGTTGAAACCTCGTTGTAATGTGACCCTTGTTGTAAATGTAATATGAATGTGTGTTAATAGTTTAAATTTATGTTATTGTTTAGACATGTCATTTGTGAATGTGATGTGTATTTTGTTCGGTGTTACTTGACACTTGTGTTGTCCATGTAGATAGTGACATGTCAATTAGGGCTTGAGAAAGAATCACTTAACCTTATATGATATTATATTAATCACTTTCATATAGATGCCTTATAGGGATCACATCATGTTGGAACTCAAATTTGAACCTTAGGGGTACTTTAGAGGGATTAAAAGTGACCCTAGAGTATATTTTTGACCAAAATTAATTAACCCTAAGGGGGTACCTTGGGTTAGGGCTAGTTTTTACCTATGAGAGAAACCTAGGTCACCATTATGACTCTCCAAAATTCTTACTTTCAAAAGTGGCGAAAATAGAGATGGTCTCATGCATCTAACTTGTCCTACACTCCTTGCTAAACTCACAATTAAGAGGGGAGACAAAAAGGCTAGTTGTCATGTCTCATTATTGCTAGTTTTTTAGTACACTTTTGGGGGTCTTTTTAGAGGGTTTTGAGAGACTTAGTGGGTGTTCACCCACTCTCTAATTTTAGAGATAATTAGGGTTTTGGAAGGAGGAAGGATAAGGATTTGGGCTCTTTTCAAGTTTCATTTTGCTATAACATATTTGAAAAGTTGGTTTCTCTTTCCATGGAGTGCTTAGTTTGTTGCAAGAAAATTTGGATGTATTGTTTTATGACTATAAAATCTTGTATGGGATTCATGTATGAAATATTGTATAGTGTTGTAGTATGTAAATTTTGTTGTCATGTGTTGGGTAGGGAATGCATTTGGATTTTTGTATCAAATTTTGTTTCTTTGGATTGGGAGTGTTGTTCATGGGATTTAAGGCATTACCTACCCTTTGGGAAGAGAAGAAGTGGCCGTGGGTGAAGGGGTTATTTGGGCTCTCCATTGTAGTAAGAGTCTCTTCTCTTGGAGAAGAGGGATAATTTCATGGAGTATGGGCTCCATGAAGCCATGTTGGAAATATTATGTTTTGGCATAGAAATAGCCAATGTGTATATGGAAGGAATGTAAATGTAGCCTTGGAGAGGCATGGAGAAAAACTCTTGTTGAGAAATTTGAAAATTGTAATGGCATTCACCTCCTTGGAAAATCCCACCTTCACCCTACTTCAATGGGTTTGTAAAACTCATTTGTGAGACCTTGATTGAGAGTTTATTATTGTTTTGTGCATATAAAATGTTATGAAAATTTGGATGTGAAACTTTGTTTAGCCTTGATTCTCCAAGCTCGGGGGTGGCCTCCTTGAGGCCTTGGTTGGGAGGTGAGCTTCCCATGGTATCCCTCATAAAATTTTTAGATTTTTGAAGTCATGAAGATGGTGCAAGAAGCTTGAAATAAATCCCTATTTGAGGGTAGTTGTGTGAAAACAAATTCAATGTTGCATAGCCACTCTTGCATTGAAATTTATTTTAATTGATTGTTGTAATGTTTAATTTTGAAGCTTCTCAAGCTAGATGTGAATAGATCTCCTTCTTGATGTAATGATTTATTAAAGAAAAATATGTTATGTACCATGTAAGTATTGTATAAATTTATTATCTTAAAGATGTTGTAATGTAGATTGTAAGACTACCATGATGTAAAAGATAGAATCTTTAGTTTATGATTATTATATTTTAATTCCTAAAAGAAAAGAAGTTAATCATCCATGAATAGAAGAATACCCTATATTGAAAGAGAATAACAATATTATAGTTTCATTCCCTACAATCTTAAGTAATTTTGCATCTTAAAACCTCCATAGATTCAACCCTCTTCAAAAAAAAAAAAAAAAAAATCTCCATTTAATTTGCATCTCTTGTGAAGAAGAAATATCCTTGCTATCAACAACAAATTCAATTAGTTAGTATGTTAATAAGAAATTCAGCTAATACTATTAGTTCTTGTTAGTATATTGTTCAATAAATCAATCCTAATGCACATTATGATTTATTGAAAAAAATTAACTAAGTAAACAAAATGGAAGAGCTTGTATCAAACAAAGTCCATAGTATTTTTCAGATTTAGAGCAAAAATGCTCTCTGAAATTTGTATGGGAAAGAAAATATTCTCCTTACCATAGAGAATATTCTATTTTCAATGTGCTTTACCTCTAATCAAATTCTTAATTAAAACTCATTAGCATAACCATGTGATTTAACCCTTAATCCAAGATAAACTCACCTTGTTCTTACCCCTTTATGTGGGCCCCATCTTAACCTTTTACCTTTTTGCTTAAACATTTGATTGTGCAGTTTAAAAAAAATATAAATCACTTGTTAAAGGGGCTGCACTACTTGGTAGTGGTGCCACCTTTCTTGCTGTCCACTTACCCCCAAACTTCTGACATGTCCTATGTCTTGAAACTCAAGCCAACCCTTCCCCATTCGAATTACCTTGGGAGGATGAGAAAATTTTTGGTGGGTCCCAGCAAACCATCACCACCTCCTCCTAGAAAACCATGCCACCTTCCCTAGGTTCTCCTTGCCATGTGAAATTCTATGCATTGGATGGTGAGATAGGTGGTGGGGCCCCCCAAAACAGTCCTTTCTTTAACCTGCACTTGCTCTTGGGAATTCAATCCCCTTCCTCCAATGTTTTTTTTGTTTGGGTTTTAGGCTTTGTCATAGGAAATGTTAGATTAGTAAGTTAGTGGATAGTTAGGATTATTAGATTTATTAGATAGTTAGGTTAGTTTAGGAAGTAATTAATAGATAATTAAGTTAGTAAATGAGTTCTTTTCCCCTTTGTTTTTAATCATTAATTTTGTAGTGTTTTAAGTATATATAAACTAATTTTTTTGATGTAGCATAATTCATTAGGTAGATAAATCTAGTGTATTAATCATGTTTTAATTTTAATTGGTATTGGAACCGTTTAGTGTATTAATCATGTTTTAATTTTAATTGGGTATTGGAACCATTTAGTGTATTAATCATATTTTAATTTTAATTGGTATTAGAACCATTTAGTGTCTTAATCATGTTTTAATTTTAATTGGTATTGGAACCATTTATCAATATAATAGTTAATCATTTTAATTGGATACTTAACATTAGTTGTTTAGGTCAATTTATAATTGTGAGTTTTGTGAATCTAATTATTAGGGATTTTGTCTAAAGTATTGATTAGTCTATTAGAGAGACGGATTGCTCTATTGATTCAATTGTATAGTTAATATTAAATTTTAGTTTATTATCAAAATAAAGGAGGATTATATTGCTCTTGTATTCAAGGGGTTAGGGGTTATGCTCGATTGTAATTAAAAGTAAATTTAAATGTTGAATTAGGAGATATTTCAAATGTCTAAATAAAAGGTTAATTTAAAGTCGTATGTTAGGAATTGATGGATTAGGAATGCATGTATTTTCGTCATAGGGGAATAATTTTATTAATGATGCTAGTAGATTAGGAAATCAGGTTTGATTTTAGCTATTAGATTTTAATTAATAGTTATTTGATATAGTGAAATTATTATTTAATTTTAATCTTGTCAATCGTTCAATGTTTCATGTATGATTGGGAGTAGAATATTTATCTGACTGGACTCGAGCTAGTAGTTAATGTTAATCAGAACTAGACTTGAACGGATTAAGTTGTAATCTAGGTGATTAGTTAAATAAGCATTAGAGCAACCTAGACCAACATATGTTCATAACCTCTAACTACCATCATGATTTTAAACAAGAAATAAGAGTTAGATCAACCTGAGTTGAGTATTTAGGTAACCCATGGAACAAGTTGATGCCCAGTTCTGCATCTGTTTGTGGCATGACCCTTATTTAGTCTGTGTATATAACTTATAATTCGAAGGTTAACTCTACCTTTATATTACCCTTCCAACTCAACCATTGTTAGTTATGTGTACTTATGTGTTTTAAAAGAAAAAAAATTGTGTGTGTGTTTTGTTCTAGTTTTGGGAATGATAGCATTTTGAAGAGAAGTATGACTCTTGGGAGAAGTAAAAGAAGAACGAGATTGTGAAGAAGAAGAAAATGAAGACCTAGTGGAAGAAGAATATTTGGATGATGAAGAATGATGAGAAGACTTAGAAGATGAAATATGTTTGGAAGAAAAATGTTTTGAAGTTGAAGAAGAATATTTGGATGATGAAGAATGATGAGACGACTTAGAAGATGAAATGTGTTTGGAAGAAGAAGATCGTTGTGACAAGATCATGCTTATGATTCTAGCAAAGGCATCTAATTTACTTGCTCAATTAAATATAATATTTTTCAATTTATCATCTAGGAATTTTTTTGAAAACAACAGTCTTCGAGTTGAGCAATAAGTTCAAGATCATTTATCCTTAAGAGAGGTTCCATAACAAGATACTTGAGATTCATGGTTCTAGAAAGTGATGAATCAAGAGGAGATGAATAGAAGAGATGAAAATAGAAGACGATAGGAAAGATAATAAGAGGAAAACAATCAAGAAGATGTGAAGATCTTAGGAAGAATAAGAAGAAGCATGAAAGAAGAAGAGACAGAATGGGAATGGAAGACTAGGAAGACATGGGAGATGTAGAAGAAAGAAGACCAAGAGTCATTTTATGCAAATTGATACCATTTAAGTTTATTTGGATGTTGAAAAACATGTCATAGCACTTTTGGGGAGATCTATTGAAGTTTTTATCACTCAAGAACTCAGATTTGTTCATTTTAATTAACCAACTAGATGCATTAACAAATTTTATCATGACTTAGGCACACAAGAAAACAATCAGGGAGTTCAAGCAATCAATGTCTTCAAACAATGAGAAAGGGACAAAGCAACCTTGCACATGAACATGGATAGTGACATAGTATTTGTTGCCCCACTTTTCATCCTGTACCCATGTTGTCAAAGTGGAGGATTTTGAAGTCATGTCTGGTTAGTCTAGTCAGTCTGAGTCTAAGTCTAAGTCTTTCTTAGGAAGGCTATCTTTGTTGGGTTTCCATGTCATTGCCTTTCCTTCTCTTAGCTGGGTGGGTTGTTCTGAGATCTTTTCATTTTTGGGTAAGTTGTAGATCCCAACCCGACAAAGATTTGTGCTCCAATTGATGTTCTTTCTCAGGCAGAGATCAAAGACTGGTATGGATCGATTCTGTAGGTCTCAACGATCCTAATGCAACAAACGACGAGCAAATTGGTTAAGAGATGAGCGAGAACGAGCTTGGCGGGATTTCAGAAATCATCTTCTCCACGGTGGAATTCTACCTAAGAAAGTGATTTTCCGCAAAGGCAGAATTTTACACTTTGCGGGAATCGCACCTCTCAAGTGATTTTCTGCAAAGAAGAACTTTGCATTGTGCAGGAATCGCACCTCTTAAGTGATTTTCCGTAAGCTTAGTTATAATGTGGTGGGCCCGATTTATTAAAAAGGAATATTCTCCATATTGCGGGTTTCGCACCCCCTCATATATTTTCCGCAATGGAGAACCACTTTTCTCATTTCTTACAAGGAGAACCACTTTTTGAGTTTTCCGCAAGGAGAAGCACTTTTTGAGTTTTCCGTAAAGAAAGCGAAAAATGACCTCTCATGTTCATTTTCCGCCAAAGAGAAGCTTCAGTCCAATTTTCCGCCGGAGAAGCTCATTTTCCATTTTCTGCCAAAGAAGCTATAATGTCAAATCCCGCAATGGAGAAGTAGATTTGGTATTTTCCGCCGGAAGCAGTCAGTTGTGGATCATGTTAATTGCTGTTTGCAGGTTGGATAAGTTTGAACATAAGCAGTTACTTGACTCTAAAGCCCAATGGATTGAACTCGAAAGATGTCATTAAAGAGAAGATGAAGGATCTAAATTGAAGTGTCACAGTTTGATTGATGCTTCTGCATGTGGCCATGGAAGAGCTGCCAAAGCTTATCAGACCAAGATGGAAAGAGGAAAGGAATCCAAATGATTTAACTTCCCCTGTTCTTTTCTGTTTCTCTTCCCCTACAATTAGTTAGCAACAGAAGTGGTTTCTGGCCATCTGTCAGTTAGAGGGAGATGAATCGATTATACTTCCTTTGTAATGGTCATCCCCTGGCTCTATATGTATGAAATTCAAAGATTAATGAAAGGTCGGAAAATTTTTGGTGTGGAATGCTTGATGTTGTAGAGACAATTGAAGGTGTTTTATGTCAATT
>MU225422.1:230673-255727 GCA_018584345.1 Thuja plicata
CACTTTCTGAACAATTCTAAAATATTTGAATATTTTTCAATAGTCAAACTATTGAATTGAAATCAAATTTAAAACTCTGTGTATTTTAATCCCTTTTTCTCAATGTGCACCAGAATTGGACAAGTGGTGCTTGCTGATTTGTTCTGAAAATCACCTTTTTAACTCCTCACTGTCTCCATCTTGCCTGTGCGAGTGCGTGACTAGGCCATTACCGCTCAATCGCAACACCTTTTAACTACCTTGCAAACCTTGCGCAAGTGTGTGACGAGCTGATTCGCCCACTCGCATGACTTTTTCAACATCTTCATTTTCATCTATGAGTGCGCGATGAACAATTTTGTGCTGTGCGACCGAGCGACTAAAGGTTGCGCGACTGCACGACAAGCTCGGTCGCTCACCTGCACATCATTTCAAGCAATTCCTCCAACCAGCGTGACTGCGCGACGAGCTCGGTCGCACAGTCGCGAGTCAATTCTGCAGTCTCCTTCCTCCCCCGTGAGTGTGCGACTGGGTGCCACATGTCCGCCATGTGTCCTCTAGCTCATCTACAAAATTTGGGCGTCATTCATTTGGGCACGCTTTCTGAGGCACCATCTGGCTGAGTGCACCATCTGGCTGCACGTGGAGAGCTTCCTCTTTCTTATTCAAATTACATTGTTTGTGTTTTTGCATATAAAGACTTCATTTTACCTCTGTGGGATGAATGTGGGATAAATCATCTCATGGTTTATAAGCATTTTTGGATTTTGCTTCAAAATACTGGGTATGTCCATGTCTCCAATCCTCCATCTCTCAAGAGCTCACCCAGAGCCTTTGGGCTCTCTTACTTACCAATAGAGTTAGTGTTTTACCATATAAACACCAAAAAATGACATTGCCCAGCCAATGTGGGACAAAGAAAATGCACAGTTTCTCACTTTAGCTGAAGGTGTGAGGAGAACTGCTCATAAACGATATCTTTTCTTTGCAAATAAACACCACCAGTGTGTTTTAATGGCCAGGGCGCCACTTCCTATGGTGTTAAATCTGCAAATTTGACTTAGAATCTTGAAAACCCCCCTTTCCTCAACCTTTCATAGCAGCTGGTAATGACAAAACTTTGCATAAAATTAATACAACACAACCAAATGATCGACCTCCAAAGCTATCACATGATGCTGGGTAATAATCAATTTTTAGAAATCCCACCACATTGCTCAGAGTAAGGAAAAGTAAGATGTTGTTTTAAGACTTTCATTTCCTCCCCAACAGCGCGTGGGATACTCTCTTTGTTTGCACTGGACATTTCAAAAGTTTTTAACTGCCACAATCAACACATTCCGCACACTAATCTGAAATCAATATTGCATGAGAAGGCAGCTCACCGAGACATTCTGGTCAAACAGTTCATGTTTGGTCTGTATGTGCTCATCCACCAAAATACTTTGAAACACCCTGTCAAACAGTTCATGCTTGGTCAGTATGTTGCGCTGGCTTATGGAAATGGTGTTAGATTGATATTGGCTCCCAAAAAAAATAGCGTGTGCCTTTCCACCTTCCATGGCGTGAGTAATTGGCAAACAATTTACCTCTGACTTCAAGCATTACATAGCATTCAAAGACTGTTTGTGCACTGCTTACTCATCTGGTGATTTGCGCAGAACATTCATGCCTTTGCCATTTGTATCTAGTGTTCTCTGTATTTCAAAATCTGCGCAACTTGTCTGTCTGGGCAGCTATAATAAACAAAGCCTGGCCATTAGCCTCTTTATCTGCGCATTGACACCTTACAATGGCCCTTGCTGTAAAAAAATTTATTGCATTAGAAATGGCATTGTGAGCCCTGCCAACAAATACATCATGTGCACACCATTGATTGTCTGACACTTTGAAAATGAATACAACATTTTCAAATAGTTCCCTTCCTATTAATGGAGTATTCATCAAATTCCAAAGTTCAATCAAAAACTTCCCAAGGTCGTTCAACTGTAGACAAAAACAAAAAATTCTGAATTCAAAGCTTCCTTTCATCACTTATTGATTCAAATGTATGTGATAATCCTTCTAATGTCTCATTTCTTATGCTCTTTGATCGTCCAGGAACTGAATCGTGCAAACTCAGAAGCACTTCACAGATAATCTTCCAAAAGTCCATGCACCTTGTTCACATAATCCACAACTTCCCCTTCTAATCTCTTATGACATATGTAGTGTGAAAGATATTATGCAAACTATCTTAATTGTCATCAAATAAATGACTTTAACATCACCTTTGCAAATTTGAACCTTTAAATGGCAATTGGCTTCCACAACTGGCCTCAAAAATTCACTAAAACAAGTAATCTAGCCTCGTCATCTGGCAATAAGACTCATTAACTCATAATGAGAGTGCATGTGGAAGGGCTCCCTCAGATTCATTCTTCGGCACAAGACGCAACTAATGAAACTTTGCATTTCTAGAATACTATGCAAGTGTGGAATGCTGAATCAGCATAAATCTCATTTAGATCAGTTATTGCAAAGTCACTAGATGGCATTCTGAAGCTTCACCATCAAGTTAGATAGTTCATTGATACGCAATGAGCATGATGCCCCGATTGGTTCCTAGAAATAACTTTCAGACAGAAAGATATCACTTCCTAAAAATGACCATTTTGCAAACTTAAATCTTTTTCGCACTGCAAACTGAACAAATTGCCTTTGAAACTGGACTTGTAGGGTCATCAAAAAGATGTTTCAGAAACTCAACCTCTGGAGCCTGATTGAATGTCATATGTAGAACATGACCCCTTAGTTGCCTTGTTCTAAAAACAAACCACTAAATTGATAGCCATCTGTAAAGATAGCAACTTAAACACTTTCTGAACTAAAACACAATAAATATGCAGAAATCGGGTTTGGAATCGGCAAAGAAAAGTGATCTACTGGATTGGTCAAAGTTTGGGAATCTGCATATGAGTTCATTCCTAGGTCTACAATGCATATCCATATTCAATTATATCTGACCTCGAACTGGGTGCAAATGAGGAAAGGACAAAGTATGTCATTTAATTCTGGACTCAGCATTTTCAGTGAAACTTTACTAAATTGGAAACGGAAAGGCTCTGGCAAAGTGGATAAATGGATTGGTAGGAGTCTGTAAATCTTCAGGTAGGTACACTCCTATGTTTTCAATATGAGGGAAAAGTCAATTATCCAAAATTTTCACCCGGGTATATATTTTGAAAAGCTCAAAGTAGGTCACTTACCAATTCTGCACTTAAATACACAGGAAATCAGAATTAATCACTATCAGAATGGTTCTTGAAAACTTGTCATATAATTTCATAAAGATCTACAGACTGGAAAACATGGAGTGTGTGACCACTGGAACACAGTACAAAAGGAATTCTCTCAATTGGGTGAATTGGTCAAAAGTTGTAACATGTCAAAAAGGGCTACTCAGAAATCTGGACAAAACCAAGCAAGACAATTTTGGAAGACCAACTTTGGGAGATCCAAAATCCAATCAAACGGACTCGAAATGGATTGACCTTTGGAACATAAGTTCTCTGATATGTATAATAAATAATCTCAAAGTGGCGGGCCATGAAATTTAACAGGGCGTAAGTTATTTAGAAGCAAACTAGGCCTTATACAGTAAAATGACACTTAGCAAAAATGCAGATTTATGATAAGCGCCTCCAAATGGCTACTTCCAAAACAAGTCAGAACTGAAATTTGAGAGTTGGAACCCACTGTATATTGCAAATTAAAGGTGAGGAATACGTCTCCCAAGCAGTTTCTCACAAAAATCAAGAGGCCTTTTTCTGCATGCATTCAAAATACACCTTTTCCAGAGTTTCTTAGGGCGACAATCTGCACAGAGAAAATTTCAAGTGTAGTCACTCCAAATTTCTTCAAAATTTGAGAGTACTAACACATTGTACTTGGAGCCTTTATATAAGACTTTCTCAATTCATTTGTAAATAAGAGAAGAATGCATATAAAATCCTTTGTAGGTGATAATAAAAATGATTCCAAAGCCAACATGTCATAATAAAATATGAGAAACAATGAATTATATAGTCATCTTGAGGAAAATAATATGGGAAAAGGTCCTTTCCAAGTAGTTCATTTGGGAGAGGGTATCTAGGACTGATCACTTGATGCAGTAACAACAAGAGGAGATCATGTCACTATAAAAAACACATTGGATAGTGACCAACATAAATGAAATTGTTAATAAGGCATGAAGAACCATGGTAAGTTTAGAAGCATTAAAATTATGATAAGTTTTGAAACATTAAAACCCCAAGTATGCTAAGATAGTGAAAGAAAAACCGCAACTCATGTCAAATTATATAGAATATCTATACTAAACAATAGGTTGAATTTTTTACCAATTCACACACAAGTCACGACATGTGACAATTCAAAACTCATTCACTAAGGTTTTCTTATATCAAACCATAGTCTCAAAGCCCAAAAATTATACATATCTTTAAAAATACAAAGGCTATGGTTCACGGATAGAGATAAAATATGCATAGAAGAAACCCTTTTTTCTTTCTGTATGATGATGCACATTGTAAAAAAGAAAAAAACTTGTAAAAAAATATATGTGGGTTCAAACATTAAGGTCACGAAAAAATCACAGTCAACCAGAAACTATGCAAAGATTCCATTTCATGATAGAAAGAAGATGTTTTTTGCATACAAAAGGATGAACCTATGAATTCTCGGTATGATTTGTATGTACCACTTTTCAAGGCTTTACGATATTTGTCTTCCAAGGAATGGGGTCAGCTTCCCCGCCTAGAGCTATGTCCTTTGGGGCACTGCTTTCGCATGATAAAATAAAAATGAATTTGATCATCTGATTTTTTTTAAATGTGTGCCTGAAATAGTCAGAATTATGACGGTATCGGGAACAATTTAAAAAAAAAAAACCAATTTCATTAAATTTGTCCCTCCATAGGAAATTAACATTGGAAAAGAGGCCCAAATGTATTAGTGTTATATAGACTCAAATGGTCGAATTAGGTCTTCAATAAATGCTCCATACAATAGTGAGTGTAAAACACCTATCTTGGTCCTTGTGTAATAGCTCTGTTAACTCATTTCCTCATTCCATCACTCGGTCAAAAACGTGACTTGGTCATTACTAACACTTCCACACTTAACTCAATCAATATATCATCTCAGTCGTTATGGGGACTCGACACATACTGAGAAAATAGGTTACCACAAGCATTAATACTGATGCTTGACACCAATTGTGCATATTAATTATTTTTTTTGGTTCTTGCCTTGGATCTGTCCTAATGCATCTTAACTTATGTAGATATGGAATTTAATAAATCTAATGTTAGGAACTAGTGTTAAATATATCATTTGAAAAAGTAGTTTCTTACATACCTTCTTTTCTTAATTGGAAGTAGTGTGAACACCTGATCCATTAGATTGGGTGTTCTCAATTTCACTGGTTCCACTACTGCTCACTACTTATTTCTTTCTCCATGCTAGATTCATCTGGTTCTTTATATGTTCAATAGTAGTTGTTGGTGCTCTATTCCTGTAGTAACTTCTTGTATGATCAATCTTGTGACAACTATAATAGACTAAACTTTCATTCATCCAACTCTTGGATTTACCTCTAAAGTGTGTCCTTATACATTTTTCTACAATATGACCATATTCACCACAATAATGACAACTATGCCTTGTATTGTAATCCCAATTGAATGTGTTACCTTTCTTAGGTGCACCTTGTTTCTTGGATGTCCACTTAGATTTTGCATTGGATATGCAGTCTTGGGTTCTATGACCATACTTCTGGCAATTGTAACAATGTCCTTGAAATCTAGGTGAAGTAGGTATAATGCTAGTCTTTGACCTGCATTCATGTGCTTGATGTCCATGCTTCTTACACTTAAAGCAATATCCATTGAATTTAGCCTTAGGATTGGTTTTACCATTCTTGCTTTGGAAAATGTTTGTTGTGTGTCCTGGTTTCACACAATGATGACATGTAGGTTTGTAGTTCTTTGGCTTTGCATTCATCTATTCTCCACTCTTTGATAATTCTCCTTCTTCAGTAGATGATAGGTCCTCGCTATGGCCTAGTCCAGAGGTGTCATTGGTTCTTCTTGGTGATCTCATAAGTTCCTCAAAATAACTCATGGCTTCATTAGGTTTGTTCATCCTCTCAATGAGTTCCCTTTCAGATCTTAACTTATTTTTTAGTTGATTGTTCTCTAATATCAGATATGTAATTTCAATGTCTTTCCTGTTTACCTCTTGATTTTCAAATAAAAGTTGGTTTACCATGTCCAACTGATTGTTTGTGAGCTTTTTCACATCACATGTCCTTTCATCAAGTCTATTAGCCATTTGTCTCTTATCTTCTTCTGCCATTATATTGTCTTTGTCAACTATCTTATTCTAATTAATCACCTCACATAGTGTTATTGATTGAGTTTCCCGTTCTCTCTTTAGACTTCTGAATTTTTCATTGAGTGTATTAATTTTCTCCAATAGATCTGAAATTTGTGCATTAATTTCATTGGAATTTCCATTATCAAATAGACCTTCAGTGTCTTCTTCTTTATATTGAGTGTCATTCAGCTGAGTTGCCATTTCTTTCCTTGGATTTAAGGATTTCTTTAATTCCTCTCTTTCTATCTCAAGATGTTGCAGTGCACGATGGATGTCAAACTTCTAATTCTCTATTACCTTTCCTAACTTATAAATCTCCATCTCCAAGATCTTAACTCTCAAGTGGCTAAAAATTTTCTAAGAGAACAAAGCTCTGATACCAATTGTTGAAAGTCTTATTTAGGAAAGCAAGATTTTGAGAGTGGGGGTGAATCAGGATCTATGAAACTTTTATACTTTAGAAAAAAACTGATTCAACATCTATATTAGGAATCACATAAACATTAATTTCAATACTGTAATAGATCTAACTACTAATCACATCCATGATAAACACAACATAAAGGTTTGGTAACCCAGAAATATTTGAAAGATAAATATGGGGTGGGGATGACACCCATAAATTTTCACTACTATAGTAACAAAGTGTTTCTGTTAGGGCTACAAAGTTTTGATCACTTATAATGATCTACCTGTGAGGGTTTTTCCCTATTAAGAGCTACATATTTATTCAATCTACCTTGATTAAAGTATTTAAACTTACAACTAAGTAAGCACTCTTCTTGGATATTTATAAAGGTTTGTTAGGACCACTTTGTTAAGAGATTTAACCTAATTCACTTTCTAGAATGTATCAATACCCAATCCTTCAGTTTTCACTTCAAATACCGAGGATAGATCTTCTCTTTCCAACTCTTAAC
This sequence comes from Thuja plicata, assembly GCA_018584345.1. Lineage (NCBI taxonomy): Eukaryota > Viridiplantae > Streptophyta > Pinopsida > Cupressales > Cupressaceae > Thuja > Thuja plicata. Next base: position 237,993 of record MU225422.1, read on the forward strand.
TGATCTTAAAATCTTCTATAACTTTGTTCTATCTTTCACTGCTCCGCTTGGTCACTCTGCCTGGTCTATGCTTTTGATATACAAGACTTTGCTTCTTTTGCATACACACATAATCTCTTCTCCTCTTCTTTGATTAGGGTTTGAAGCTTTCATTATATAGATAATTGATGAAGCTTCCAAATTAAGATCAAGGATCTAGATTCATCACTTTTTCTGCTTAAGCATTCCTATTTTTTGATTGGTTACCTTGATTTCATAGGGATTAATGATCTTAGCCATAATGCATAATCAACTCCTTAAATGTCTTTAAGAATCATTAAATCATTTATAGAAGTTGGCCAAATGGCTTACCTAACTGTTTGTTCCATTCTAAACACATATACCAAAATTGGCTTACTCGGCATATGAAATCTCTGGTGCTCAGTCAAAACTATTATCCATAGACTATCACTTGACACTAACTATTCTATGCAACTCAACATTCATTCTTCTCAAAACTATTGAACCCTCGGTGACCATTGAATTTATCGATAGTAACTACTACTCGGTCCATACATGATATTTACACAAGTAAAATACAATACTCGACCTTAGTAGGATAGATTGGTGGCAATGATGACCGACCAACCTACCTTGACAATGACTAAGTGTGTGACACTAATAGGCAACATGACTTGGAGATCAACATTCCTGACCTAGAACCATCTGAGATAGAAGAAGAATTGAATGAACATTCAAAGAAATTTTTGGTTATATGAAGAGCCCTAAGGATAATGAATGGAGATACGCAATCTGTGGATAGGGAAATTGATGCTAAATGGAGAGATATATTTGGCATATCTACTACCAATAAACCTGATGCAATGAAGAATTAAAGTGAAACCATCACTGATGAAATAAAAGAGAGCACAAGACAAGTAGACCCAAATGATCTTACTATTAATAATGTAGAAGTCGTTATAGAAGAAGAGATTTAATGTACTTTATTGGAACTATTTTGACATATCAGAGATGTTGTTTTGTCATTTCGTGAGATTCGACAATATGTCATTTATGATTTTAGATCAGAGATTGTTGTAAGGTAGTGAGCCTTCCTTGGGATTGAGATCTTTGTTGTATTTGATCAGTGAGCTCTAGGCAGTGTGCTTGAATGCATGTACATTCCCATTTATAATACTCTTAACAGTGTATAGTTATTTTAACAGAGTACATTCATCTTGTGGGTTTGATCCCCAATGTGTTTTTTCCCCTAACAGGGTGTCCACATCAAAAATCTTGGTGTCAGGTGTTGATTACTGTGTTATGTTCATGCATTCATGTTTATCTTTCAGATTTGAGGTTAAGTTGATAATATGGTTAAAGGTCTTGAGTTTTTGGATGCAATTAATCCACCCCTCCCCACCCCCCTCTTAGTTGTGTGTGCTGCATTTATTCTAACAGATTTATAATCAACAAAGACATGAGGGATAATAAAAAATAGAGGTTGGTATTTGTTGCTTGAAATTGTATTTATTACTTGTTGATTAAATTGTCAAATACAAAACTTGATTTCATAGAATTGACCAAAAAAAATTTCATTCCATAAAGAATGCAAGCTAGTTTGAATTTGTGGTTAAATTTCATAATTGAATCAAAACTTTGGGCAATTCTAGAATTCTTAATCAGAATAAAAACTCTTCATAAGAAATTGATAAGTAGGTAGTAAGTAATGATTTGTACAATGTGATGGAGCATTCTTGCATGGTATTGTATCACTTGCAACAACTTGATTGATCATCATTGATTATATGGGATGATGTGTAGAATACCAACTTTGTGATTTTGAGTTGGGATAGTAATAAAGATGAGGTTCAAGTGAAAGTTTTTTCTACCTATACCTCTCCTCTACATGTATCAATCTATACCAAGAAAAGGGGTATTGCAAATGCTTAATGAAAAAACCATTTTGTCATTAAGTTTGAATTATTTCTTACTAATGATAATCTTTTTATTTTCCTTAAAAATTTTGGTAGAATGGATCAAATCATAAAACAAGAAATACAAAAAGAATGGGACAGGAAATCAATCTAATAAAAATAAGTTTGTTTCTAATCCAAATAATTGTAGAGGCCCCTTGAACAAATCATGCAAATTAGAAATTCAGTACAACAACACCACTATGACCCAAGTATAGAGACCTTGTAGATTATATAACCTAGATTATTTTTTCACGAGAGGTGAGGTAAAAAAATTTCACCTATTTTGTATCGTTTCATTCACACCATCACCATGTTTGTTTATGGCTATCGTGAAATAGTTTCATTTAGAACATCACCATAGGAAAGTACATATATGTTGCAATAAGTTTATGTAATTGTTATCAAACAACTTGAAAACCTACATAAAATTTAGAATAAAAACTTCAACTTGAAATACAATAGGCAACTTTAATTAAGCATAGTACAACAACCCTAGCATTTCCAAGATATAGGAAAAGCATTAGCCACATCTACTATTTCTTCCACCCATTTTTATTCTCCCACCATGAGTGGTGTAGAGAACCTCCCATTTTGGTTTGAATTGTGTGTTTTGGGTTGTTTTAGGGGTCTTTTTTATGTTTGTAATAAGATCCATAAGTGTTGGATCCTAACTTGTTCATTCATGTTTGTAAGACCAAAAGTTGCTCCTAGGTGAAAATGTTATCATTTTGATCTAAAGTGGTCAAAGTTGCAAATTTGGAGCAACTAGGGGATATGGTCTCCTCTAGGGTCCTAAGTGTCCTAACTAGGGTCATAGGATGAGTCAACATGCATCGAGTTGACCAATTTAGTCAAAGAGCAAGAAATGCTCAAAAGTTGCTCAAGCAACTTTTGCAACTTTTGCAAAAAAAGTTTCTCAAGGAGGAAATGGAAAGATGTAACCACCCATGCTCAGGTATTTGAGCATGGATTGAATATTTTGGAAGGCTAATGGAGTTTTATTTATATACCACACACGTGAGTATTTTGTACAGATGGTTTTCTGATTTTTCTTGCAATTTGTAGTGTTTCTGCATCCTTGTACATCTATGTACGGATTAGATTGTGCAATCTGACTCCATGGGATTGTAGAGTTTTGTGTTAGATTTATTTTTCATATACTAGTTTGATTTCAAGTTAAGGTTTTGTAAAGTTACATTTATTTTTAGGTGACTATGTCTGCAATTCCCATTTGCAGAGTTGCAGGAACAAAAATAACTCTAACCTAAGAATCCACGATTGAAAATGAATGAAACCTTGTGGAATGATAGGTTAGGGTCTGTATATAGTGTTTATGTTTTCATTTTTGTTCTTGCAATTGAACTCCTAGACTTGGAGTGATGCCCTAGGTTTATTTCTTGGAGTAGGTGAGCCAGGACAGGGCAAAGATTGGATTGAACCAGAACACCCATGATATTGTATGGAAAAACTAGTGGCATGTATGGAAGCTCTAGTGTTTCTCCTTGAAGGATCAAAAGGTTTTAGAAGGTGGAGTGAAGTTTGAAGATAATTTGCAGTGATTGGTCTAGAGGCCTAAAAGATAGGCTGAAAACTAGGGCCTAAAAAGTAATTAGGGTTGTGGGTGTCTTGGAGAACTACACGTTTGGATTCTTGAAGTGATAGTTGATAGCTTTCAGATTAATGTGGTCTTCCATAGGTTTTTTTGGAAGAATATTGAGCATTGGGATAAAAATAGTGAAAATAGACCTAATAGAATTAGGCCTATCTTGGAGTAGTGACAACATAGAAATGAATAGAGTGGCCAGAAGTATTTTGAACACCTAGAATGGACATGTAAGGTCCTTTGAACATAGGCTAGATCCTGAGAGGTGTGTGGGAAGATCCTAAGAAAGGGTTTAGGGTTCTAGAGGGAGATTTAGTGAGAAAACAAGGTAATTGGAGGACTAGTTGAAATTGTTTGTGTTTTGTTGCTTCATCAAATCAACTATACCTAGGAGGCAAGTTGATTTGGAGGGTCTAGGAGACCAATCTTGGTGAAGGAAACATAGAAGTTTAAACCATTGGATGGTTTGGGGAGGTGATTAACAACTTGGAGTAAAGGAAACACTAGAACTCTAGACCCTCTACATCAGAGTGGTATCAGAGCCAGAACTACAGTAAGTTTGGTGTATGTCTGAAGGGGAGGAGTGTCACGAGGTTGACAACATGCCACCTAAGGAAATGAGGAAGGATCCCAGTGGACTTGGTCCAAGAACTATTGACAAAGGCCAATCTAATAGAGACAAAGGGTAAGAGGAGAGTCACTAAATGGGGAGATGAAAGTGATGAAGAGGATGAAAGCTAGATAGGAGAGATAGTTGTCAAAGGTAAAGAAGTGGAGATGGGTAAATATCAGAAGGTTTTTTTGGATGCCTTTAAATCCATAAAAAAATATAGTATGGGACACATTCCTTACTATATTGGCAGTTTGAATGGTGAAGAGTTATTGGATTGGCTAGAGGCAATAGATAATCAGTTTGATTACAAAGAAGTGTCAGAGGAGAAGAGAGTCAATTATGCCAAGGCTAGAATCAAGGGATCTGCATTGGTATGGTGGAACGTGATGTAGGATGAAAGAGTAACCACTGGTAAGAAGAAAATAGTCTCTTGGGATAGAATGAAGATCAGGTTGAGGGCACAATTATTGCTAACTGATTATGAGATACAAATGTATCAGAAGTTGTAAAACTTAAGGCAAAAAGAGTTGACAATAAGTGCCTACATTGAGGAATTCAACAAGTTGAGTCTAAGGGAAAGAAGACAAGAAGAAGTAGAAAAGGTAGAAAGGTACCTCAATGGATTGAGACAAGGAATCAAAGATGAGATCAGCATGATGGCCCCTGACATTATGCACAAATGTTTTCAATTAGCATTGAGAGCAGAGGAGAAGGCTATAAGGAGGAATTATTTCCAACAAAGAGGCAGATACAATAGAGAATTGAGAGGCAGGGGTAACTTTGGCAGAGGACAAAGTCCAAGTAGGCTAGAAGAGACTCGGTCTATAGTAAATAGTGGAAGTAACCAGTATAGGGGTTCATTTTAGAGAGGAGGATACAAAGGAAGAGGACCTCCAAGAGGTAGGTTTCAATCACAAGGAAGGACTAAATTTTTCTTTACTGGAAGATGTTAAAATTGTAACCAAGTGGGTCATACTATGGGTAGGTGTCCTGAGAAAGCTACCACCTCATCCATGGGAGAAAACAGGAATTGGTTAGTGTAGGAAGATGACACACAAAGTGTCACCTCACCAATCTCCAAGGCAGGGCCAGTAATGGATGGAGAAAACCTTATGTCGAGAAGGACCTTATTGAAAGTTCCTAGTGTTGCAGAGCCACCTCAAAGGAAGAGATTTTTTAAGACTACTTGTAGGTCACATGGGAAGATCTATAAGGTTCTAGTGGAGTCTAGTTCCATAGAGAACATAGTATCAACAAAGATGGTGGACAAACTAAAACTTAGAAGGATACCACACACTACTCCCTACAAGGTGTCATGGCTAAATAAGGGCCAATAGATAGTGGTGGATGAACAAAATTTGGTGGAGTTTGAGATAGGGGAATATAAAGACAAGGTGTTATGTGACATATTACCTATAGATGCATGTCATCTACTTCTAGGACGTCCATGTAAATATGATGTGAAGGCCATACATGATGGTGAAAAGAACAACTATGTGATTACCAAACAAGGGAAGAAGTTTCAAATTGATCCTTTTCAAGAACCTAATGAAGAGAAGCATGTGGGGACTAGTATGATGATTTTGAGTGGAAAGGAGTTCCTAGAGGTCATGAAGAAGGAAAGAGGGGTCTGTTGTGTAGTGATAGTGAAACTAAAGGAAGAGACTAAGGAGAAAGTCAATATGTCACAAGAGGTACAAGCATTGTTGGAATAGTTTCATGAGATAGTGGATAATGGATTTCCTAATGAATTTCCACCAATGAGGGATGTGAGTCATCAGATAGAACTCATACCAAGAGCTAATCTACCTAACAAGGCATCATATAAAATGACACCAAGTTAGTATGCATAGATTGAAAAAAACAATTCAAGATTTGTTAGAGAAAGGGCTTATAAGGAAGAGTTTAATTCCTTGTGTTGTGCCAATTGTCCTTGCACCTAATAAGGATGGAAAATGGAGGATGTGTACCAAATCTAGGGCTATTAACAAGATCACAATTAGATACAAATTTCCTATGCCCCAAATTGAGGATTTGTTGGACAACTTGGGGGGTTCTTGTTATTTCTCCAAGGTGGATTTAAAGTCAAGGTACCATCAAATCAGAGTTAGGCATAGTGAAAAGTGGAAGAAAAAATTCAAGACAAATGAAGGGCTATATGAGTGACTTGGAATGCCCTTTGGCCTAACAAATTCACCTAGCACATTCATGAGGCTCATGAATGAAGTGCTAGTAGACTTTATAGGTAAGTTTGTAATTGTTTACCTTGATGAAATTTTGATCTTTAGCAGGTCTAAGGAGGAGCACATGAAGCACTTGGAAATGGTTTTGAGGAGGCTACACCAAGAGAAGTTGAAGATCAATCAGAAAAAATGTGAGTGCTTGATAATTGAATTAGTACATATTGGTTTTGTTGTTGCTAAGGGATGTATGAAGATGGATCTTGATAAGGTCAAGTCTATATTGGAATGGCCAACACCTAGATCCATAAGAGAAGTTAGAAGTTTTCATGGATTATCCTCCTACTATAGGAAGTTTGTGAGGAACTTTATCCATGTATGTGGAACTATCCTAAACACTATAAAATGAGGAGTCAAATGTTAGTTCAAGTGGAAAACAACATCAGATCAAGGATTTGAAATGTTGAAGAAAATGATAGATGAACTATCCACTCTTAGGTTCCCCAACTTCAATCAGTTATTTGTGGTGGAGTGTGATGCTAGTAAACTAGCCATTGGAGCAATGTTACATCAAGAGGGACATCCTGTGGTATTCTTCTCAGAGAAGTTGAATGAGGCCAAACAAAAGTACTCCACCTATGATTTGGAGTTGTATGAAATGGTGAAAGAACTCAAAAAGTGGAGACATTATCTCCTACCTAGGGAATTTATAGTCTATATAGATAATCATGCTCTTAGCTTCTTGAATGGGCAAGAGAAGTTAAACCAAAGCCACCTAAAATGGGTAGAAGCTTTGAAAGCATATACCTTTGTCATAAAACACAAAAAAGGTGTTAGCAAAAAAGTTGCAGATGCTCTGAGTAGAAGAGTATTATCTATTCAGGAGATACAGTTGCAGAGTGTAGGGATGAGTAGCCTTAAATATAACTACAAAGAAGATAGATATTTCAAGGATGTTTATGAATCATGTGAGAAGTTCCAACAGGGTTTCAAAGTAGAATTTATTGATTATATATTGTAGGAAGGACTATTGTTCAAGGGACACTTTTTGTGTATACATCAATGCTCAATGAGGAAGAACATAATCAAGGAGAAACACCAAGGAAGCTTGGGAGGATACTTTGAGTGGACAAGACACTTGAGAAAGTGAATAGGTAGTATGCCTAAAATGATGACATATAACTGATTGAATTTTTGATAATGGTAAGTTGAAGATAATGCAAGGCATTAAATCAGTTAATGTATTGTATTGTCATTGATGTCAACTTAATATCATTTGTATAGTCATGTAAATAATGCCAAAGACTTCAAAGAATAAAAGGAACAAAGGTTATGCTTTCAAAAATGCATAAAAGTCAAGTATTCACTAAGTGACAAACAACATCAACGGAGTGCACACTATCGGTAAAGGAAAAGAAGAATAGTCACAGTGATACTCGACGATCATAAGTATAGTGTTGCTCGATGAAGCAAAGCCACAGTGATGCCCGACAAGCTAAAGATAGAGTTTATCGATGGATGGATATCCCAAAGCTAACTAGAGTCTCATCGACATAACTCTCAGTTGTCACCGACAACTAACTACAGAGGTGATCAATGGAACAGAGAGTTCAGAAAATGACAAAATATCTAGCTGGAAAGAGTTAAAGATAGACTTAACTGGTCGTTTTCTTTGTTTTATTCAACCAGAGTTAAGTGATTGATTTAAAGATGATTTTTACAATTGGCAAGAAGATAATTATGAGACAAATCAGGAGTTATGCTTTAAATCTAATTGGCTGGATTTTTTTTCATGCCAAGAATCAAGAATCAAGAATCAAGAAATAATGAATATCATGTCTATATAAGAGACAAGCTTAATTCATTTACAAATGGGATTATGGGGAGTGAATAAAAAGAGGATGTTGAAGAGAAACTGATGAAGAACAACTTCATACCATCCTGATTAATCAAGCTGAAGGAGAGCTAAGGAATTCTACAGACACTGACAAACAGTGAGCACAACATCACAGATTAGAAAGTGTGGAGCACAGAGAATTGAATTGATATATTGATCAGAGAGGTAATGTACCTAAATAGATCTAAAAATCTGTAATTAAAAGTTGCAATATGAGCAGGTCATAGTGTTTTAGTTTAACCATTGAAGCATCAAGTCTCTTAGCCGAGCAGGACTTAACAATATTCTATATATTGAGGTACATCCCAAGGAGTGCCAAAAAGGTTGATTCATGAAAGTAGCACTGGATTTTCCTGATACCTATTAACAGTCTAATAATAAGGCTGATTCAATGATGGTAGAAATAGATGCCTGATACTAAGTGATAACCTCTATGTATAAAATCCTCTAGCAAGGTCGCACTTAATAGTGTGTTTGTAACCTTTAACAGGGTTGGCTCCTAATAGGGCTCACTTCAGAAGAGTGAAAAATTGGGGTACCGGTCCTAGTGGGTTTTCCCTTAAGAGGGTTTCCACATTAAAAATTCATGTTTTATGTGTGTATGATTCATTTCTTTACTATTTTGTATCTGACATAGTTAATACTGGATTGATTGGTATACTCTACTTATTTACTGAGTTTTGGTAAATAGTTATGCTGCTTATCGGTAATAAAGAAAGAATAAGGATTGAAAGAGAATCCCGAAAAATAGTTAATAAATATTAGTATTTCATGGCATGCATCTTGTAGGGACATAATAATATAAGGTTTATTGATTGGTGGTTAAGTTTGAAGGATAAATTTTTGAGGCCACTGATTCACCCCCCCTCTTAGTTATTACTAACAATTGGTATCAGAGCTTGTGTGCTTAGAAAGGAAGGTTTCAAGACCTGAGTCAAGATCACAAGATGAACAGACGAGATGTGCCCAAGTTAAACAAAGACAACTTTTCTTAATGGAAAAGAAGGATAAGACTCCACTTATCAGGTATTGGTAATGATGTTACTCAATTCCTAGATACTGAATATGTGTTTCCCATAGGAGTATTGACAATAGATCAATTGAGAGAGAAGCATGAGCACAACTGCATGGTTATAGATCTTTCTTCCTCACTCTTTGATGTTGAATTTGAAGATGTCAAGGATTGCAAAACTACAAAGAAGATGTGGGACAAACTAAAGCTTGTACATAGAGGTGATACAAATGTTCTAAGAGCCAAGGCAGAAAGCCTTAGAGGAAAATTTGATGATCTCAGAATGAAAGAAGGAGAAAACATCACATAGTATAGCAAAAGAATCAAAGTAGTCAATGCTATACGAGCATTTTGAGGTACACTTGAAGAGGAGATAGTGGTAAGTAAAATCTTAAGAACCTTACTGCCTGTATATGCTATTAGAGTTTCTGCCATTCAAGAAATGAGAGTAGTAGAAAAAAATAAAGTTACTCTTGATAGTTTAATTGGTAGACTGATTTCATTTGAGATGAATAACTTTGATAATAGTGTCTTACCAAACTTAGAGTCCGCATTTAAGTCTTCTATGAGAATAAGCAAATCAAGTCATAGACACACATCTAGAAGAGATAGTGAAAGTGAAAGTAAAGGAGAATATCGAGATGAAATAGAAGCACTTATGGCTTGAAGAATGCAAAGAGGAAAAGGTAAATACAAAGGCAAGTTACCACTTGTATGCTTTAGTTATAAAGAGATTGGACACTTTGCTGCAAGATGTCCTAACCGAAGAAAAGATGACAGAAGTAATGACAAATCTTTTGAAAATAAATTTGATAGAGGTTGTAACAAGGATTACATAAGTTATTGACAATGAGAAAGAAGAGACACCCGAGACTACAAGGACAAAGGCAAGAAAGCTAGCTACCTAGCTACTTGCAAAGATGAAGATACTGACACTGAACCTGATGAAGACATCGAGATGGTATTTATGGCTGTGAAAGATGATTTAGATGAAGATGAAAGGTATGTAGAAACTGCACTCATATCTAAGGTTAGCAAGAATGACATCTAGATTATAAATAGTGACTACACTCACCACATGACTGGTGACAAAGAAAAGTTTAACACTTTTGAGTATTATAATGGTGGTACAGTAAGAATGGGTAATGATACACCTTGTCAAGTTGAAGGTAAAGTAACTATAATGTTGAATAACTTGATTAAATGTGAAAATGCTTATTGGGTAAAAGGATTGAGCTATAATCTGTTGAGGGTTTCTCAGCTAAACAATTATGGTCACAGAGTAGCATTTGAGAACAAGAAGGAAAAGATATTCAATGAATCATGAAGATTGATTGGTACCGGTGAATAGACAAAAGGTAACTTATTATATCAGAATGATACTAACACCACTTTCTTAATGGATAAAAACAAAGACATATGGTTGTGGCACAAAAGATTGTGTCATGTAATTTTTGACAACATGATGAAAATAAGCAGAAGGAGAAATGTAAGAGGCTTACCAACGATGACAAATCCCGACAACATCATGTGCAAGAACTATCAAAAAGGTAAAATGACAAAGTCTAGTTTCAAAAGTAAAACCCATACATCTGATGATATTCTAGAATTAGTCCATACTAATCTATGTGGACCAATGAGGACAAAGAGCTATTATGGAGATACATATTTTATTCTCTTTGTTGATGATTACTCTAGAATGATGACAATTATGTTTCTAAAAGATAATAATGAAGCATTCAAGATGTTTAAATGGTATAAGGCTATGGTAGAGAAACAAAGTGGTAAGGATTTGAAATGCTTAAGGTCAGATAGAGGAGGAGAATTTATATCATATGAATTCACTAATTTATGTAATGAGCATGGTATAAAAAGATAGGTTTTTGCACCAAGAACACCACAACAAAATAGGATTGTTGAGAGAAGGAATAGATCAATAGTTGATTATGATAGAACACTGATGATAGAGAAAGGCATCACCCAAATCTTATGGATGGAAGCTGTCAGTACTTCTATCTACACACTGAACAGAGTACAATTGAAGGACACAAAGAAGACACCTTATGAGCTATGATATGGTAAAACACCCAATGTAAAACACTAAATGTAAAAAACCCAATGTAAAACACTCAATGTAAAACACCCAATGTAAAACACTCAATGTAAAACACTCAATGTAAAACACCCAATGTAAAACACTCAATGTTATGTCTTAAAAGATGATAGAAATGGAAAGCTTGTACCAAAATTGATGAACCTGTATCTTTCTAGGGTATTCCACCAAGAGCAAGGCTTATAAATGTCTTATCAAGGCTTCTAACAAAATTGTTGAAAGTGAAAATGTAAAGATAGATGAATTTGCAGAAAATAATGAGCTGGAAAGCACAAAAGAACCAGAGGACTACAACAAATTTGTATATTGTGAAGAACTCAACACTCTGCCTGAGTAATAGTGCTTAATTCCAAAATAATAGAATGTTGCAACCAACGGTCAGGCTACAATTACTGACAGTCAGGATAATGATCAAAATAATGTGCAAGGTGATGAAGAACAAAATGAAGAACAAAATGATGATCAAGCTGATAGAAAAAGAGATGAACTTGTACTTGCAAGATATGTAAGAAGGAACCATCCAAAGATCCAGATCATAGGAGAGAAGAAAGCTAGTACTGTAACCACCTGAATTTGGTTTGTTCCAACTATGGAACCTATTTTCCCTAAGTGTGATCATACCCCCAATTATGTCCAAACAACCCTGTTACTGCTTGGCATAATTCTTTTGAAATAAAATTTAATGTCCTAGGTGATTTTTATCACTGAATTATATTAACTATTATAGCCATACAATTCAAATTACTTCAAACCAATTAAATCAAATCAAATTCAAACATGGTTGTAGTATTTAATTATAAAGGAATTAAATAAATCCCTAAATAAATTATCCACTTGCAAATAACCCATTCCCCCAGCCTATTTAATTTAATTAAAATGGCTGTAGTCCCCTTAATTATTAAAAAGCAATAAAATACTTAAATAATTAATTCCTATATTTTAAATGGATTATATAAGTTTAATTCGTTTCATTTATATTCCCTTAAACCCCAACCTTACCTATTTCAACTACTTCTACCCTGGGTTATAACTCATCTCAACCTATTCCCCCCATGCTAATCTAATCCTAATTCTAATTCTATCCTAAACCCACCTCCTAATTTTGTCCCATTCCATTAAGGAATGATTAACAACCCAACCCACTTGAGAAATTCAACTTTCTCAAGCATGACTTCTCTAAGGACCAACTTGCCAAGTTGAGCCTTACACCCTCCCATGCCTCTTAAATGAATTTCATTAATGGATCATTAATGGATATTCCCTCTTTCCCATCCCTCATTAATGCCCAAGGCATTAATGGTTCTTACACCTCATTAATGACCTTAGGGGCTCCATTAATGAACCTTGTCTCCCCTCTCTCTCTCGCATTCCTCTATAAATTGAAGGGATTTAGAGCTCATAATAAGCCTCAAAATTTCAAATTGTAGTATTTTTATGCCAAGATTTTGAAGGAATCTCAAAGCATTGTTATGCTAACCATTCCTTCCTAGCTTCATATACACTCCATTAGCCACTTTCTTACATAGTTATTGTATAGTAGGAAAATGGAAGCACTTCCATGGGAGACTGGTTTAGCCTTCCGAGTAAGTGGTTTGGGGTCATGACAAGCACCTTGACCGGGTCCCTGATCTTGACATGGCTTCCCCTCCCTGATCTGCCTTTCTATCCACCATTTTTTGACCTGATTTCTGCATTCTGGGATACAGACCTGTGTTTCTGGGATTCAGGGACAAGGTTGACCTCCTAGGATAGGGTCAACCTTGACCCTAACCTAGGATAGGGTCAACCTTGGCCCTGCCCTAGGAGAGGGCTGACCTCAACCCTTTCCCAGGGTCTAAATCCTAGAAACTTTTTGTTTCACGAATGTCGGTCCTCACAAAAAGTTTTCTCCTGCTCCCGGGTCGGCTGTTTCAGGTTCCAAAGTGTTGATTCCTAAATTGTATTTAATATAGGTCCTCTCCTAGGGGTAAAATCTTTAATGGTGATTTAATTATCCTATGTCAGCCTCCTTAGAATATTGTGCCCTAATTTCATATAAAAGGGAGCCTTTCTCCTCTCATTTTCTTTAAGTCCTCTATTGAAGCCTATGCATCCTTGAGCAATTGAAGAACATTATCAAGTAAAGTCCAAGCAAGATAAGGAGTAAGATTTCAAGAAATAATTCATCCATTCAAGCATGCATTTTCATGAAGGAGATCCATTGGATTCCATTGAAGGATTCAAGCTACAAGGTGCCCTTTTGGTGATCTCTCCATCCATCTTCTTGCAAGACTTTTTCAAGATCAAGAACCCATCCAAGACTTGGTGTTGGAGATCTAAAAGTAAGAGATTGAAGACATCCTACCATTTTACATTCCATATTTTTAAGCATACTTGTGGATTCATGGATTCGAATCCCCCACACGAACTTTACAAAGCAAGGTGAATTTATGCATTTACTTTGTCCATTTCTACAAATTCAATTATATATATTTAAGGTTAATTCCAAAATTGGGGTTTGACCAAGGAAAACCCCTCCCCCACAACAAACAAACCTTTCTTTTTTGTAGGTACAGGTGCGGGACTATAGATCTAAGACCAGATCTGGATACCCTTTTCAGATTTCTTTTGGACTGTGCGAATAGGGACACTTTCAGATCTGTGTAGGACAAGGTTGGAAAAAGTGGTACAGGGTCAACCTTTTTCATAAGATGACATTAGAATGGAAAAATATTTCTGGGTTTTTTTCGTCTCTGTGTTCTAGTTTAGGATCAACTATCAAATTTTCTAGAAATAATCTACATACCTTAGAAAACAACATTCTTTGATCTGCAATTTTGTAAGGTTAGTTCTTTCTCCTATTCTTTTCAATTACTGTCTTTAGTCATATTTAATCAATTAATTTATATAATTTAAGATCCCCTTTCTTGTTCTCTTTCCAAATAGTGGATTCACTTGTGTATTAACCCTTCTTCTTGGGTTGATCAAATTGGATCTCCTATTTGTGTATTTGAGGGTAAAAGAAAGGAGTGTCTTATCTTCCCTTAATCACAATTAAAATATACAATCAATATCAAACTCAATTAAGTGTAAGATGTGAATTAGGGTTAAGGATTTCAACACACTACAACAATTAATCAATCAATAAAACCCCCTTTCCAATCTTTATATTTTATCCTTAACACACCCTCAATTCACCTCCTTTACATTTTGGTGAACCCGCGATAGACAACTCTTTCTTTTTGGTGTTAGATTTACATTTTTTATGCTAGATCTTGCATGTTCTTTCAAAATTGCATTTCAATTCAATAGATCAAAATTTTGTGTTAGTTCATTGGCATTGTATTGGTGTATGAGCTTTATCACATCTAGTTCTACTTATAGTATCCTGGTTAGAAGAAGTCGTAGACTTATGGGTTCCTTTGATCCTGAGTCTTCCTCTCCTTTCCTTAGGATGCCAGATGATAATTTGATAACTCATGATTCTAATCCTTCCATGGAGCATAACTCTTCTCACTCATCTCATGATGAGGATGACGCTTTAAGGGTTCCTCCTAAACAAGTGCAAAACCTTTCAACTGAACTTGATAAAATGGGAAATTGGCTTATCCAAGAAAAACATAATCAAGATTATATCCAAGCCATAGAGGCTCTTAATAAATTTCTCCATGATAATGATCAAAGTATTAATTTCTTGCGTAGTATTACTCACCTTGTGAATTTGAATGTTAAGCCTTTAGCTCAAGAAGCTCAAGAGTTAGGAGTCACACATATTGTCACTAGTGTAGGGCCTTCTTTTGTTCCTCTACCTAGTATTCCTACTTATAATCCTCCTTTGATAACAACTTCTATCCCAAGCACACCTATTCCTGTGAGTGCTCCATCGGTATCTTTACCTACCTCACAACCTTCATATCATAGTGTGCCTTTTACTTATACTAATCCTCTTCCAGCTATGGTTCCTAATGCTCCACCGGTTGTGTCTTCTATTCCAATCACTTCTTACACTTTTCCTAGTGTTCCTAATATTTCTATGCCACCTGTTTCCTCTAATGATTCTACAATTATTAGTTTGGCTCAAACTATGTCATCTTTACAAAAAAAATGTGCATCTTTAACTCAATCCAGATTTAGCATTCCTACATGTGATATGGGTAGCCCTTTATCCCTAGACATCATTCGTGCTACTATCGCTCAGCAAGTTGATATGCCTCATCTTGAGAATTAAAATGACAAAGGTGATCCTGTTACTCATGTTAAAACATTTCAAATCCTTTGTAGTGATTATGCTCATGACCATAGGATTTTGGCTAGGTTGTTTGCTAGAACTTTTTGAGATAAGGCTTTACAATGGTATTGTTCCTTACCTCCCTATTCCATTAATTCTTTTCCTAAAATTGCTAATTCCTTCATTCAACAATTCCAAAATAACATTGGACCACAAGTGTCCTTATCTAATTTAATGCATTGTAAACAAAACATTAGGGAAAAATTGACTGATTTTATTGGTAGATTTAAGCATTTGTATGCTCAGATTTCTTATCCTGTTCCTAATATTGATATTCAACACATGTTTATTTAAAATTTACAAAAAGATATTAGGGATAAGATTCTGCTTACTGAATTTATCTCCTTTCAACAATTCTGTGCAACACTTCAGCATTATCAATTACAAGTGAGTCAGTTTGAGAGCAACACTCCAATGGCTTCAGTTCTAGTTGATAAGGGTGACAATGCTCCTAATCCTAATAATTTTTAGAAACCTAACAATTATGTAACGATTAATAAACAGACGAATGTGGTTACTGATCAAGTTGCAGCTACATCCAATAGTGCTTCTGTATCCACTGCTTTTCATATGAATCGTACGTTTACTCCTCTCTCTGAAACTTTGCATTCTATAATGAGTAGGTTGTTAAGTGCTAGTATGATAAATTTACCTCCTATTTGACCTCTCATTCCTACCATGATAGCTTCAAAATCCTTTGATTCTACCACCTTCTGCCAATACCATCGCTAGAATGGCCATGACACTGAAAAATGTTACTCTCTAAAGCATAAGATTCAAGACTTGATTGATTCTAAAGCTTTATCTGTTGATAATTTTGATGGGAATAAATCTATTTCTCCTCCTAATAAAAACCTCCAAATTTATACCAGTCCTTTACCTACACATGATACTAATACTATAGCTCAACCATCTTCTATAGACATTGTTTATGATTCAAAGATGGATGCTTTTAATAACATTGTTAACCATGTGGAGAGTGTTGTGCCATCTAAGCTTATTGTTCAAGATCCTTCACCTCCACTTCAACTTCCAATTCCACCTAAAACTCAAAAACAAACCAAGGATAAGTGACCTAGGGAACTTTTAATTACCTATGATGATTCTAAAATGATTAAGGCTCCTGATGGTCCCCTTTATATCTATGCTAGGATTTTTAAGATACCTACTTGTGGTTGTCTAGTTGATCCCACATCTTTAATCAATGTCATTACTGAGGAAAATCTTTTCATGAAAGGATTACAACGTGATTTTTATGACTTATCTGATGCATGGATCCAAACTTGTAATGGCTTTCTTTATCTTGCACTTGGTTCTATTACCTTACCTATTGAACTTTGTGGTAAAGTTGTAGAGACTACCTTCATCATTATTCCTACTTCTAATCAATTCCAAATCAAATTTGGTTTACCTTGGATCACTGCTATGCATGCTATCACCTGTCCCATTCATAAATTTATTAAGTTCATTCATAATGGAGAAGTCAAAATGATTAATCATAGTTTGTTTCAACCTTCTAGGCCTAGAGATTGTGCTACTCTTGATTTTCTTTGGCCTTCGTTACCTAACTCATGTCCACCTTGTCCTAATCATCTCTTTCACTCATATCAAGCCTACAAACATCGTGAAATCACTGAGTTAAGTATGCCTCAGATTGATTCCAACCGTGGTCTTTTGCCTACTCCTGTAATACCTCCTTTACCCATTACTGCTAATAAAATTGATCAAACTTCTACTCTTCCATTACAACCTATTCAAACTCCTCCTATAGAACCTGTGAAGGAACCAATTTTCATTGCTTCCTAGTTCTTAGTATGTGACAAACAAAGTTAAACGTAACAAATCTACTAATGAACGTCATAAGAAGCGTAGAGCTAATGCTAGAGCCTGTGCTTCTATGATGTGAAACTCTTTACCTACCTTCAATCAACCTATGCCTGATGCTATTATTCATGATGTTAAGAAAAATGAGTATGATGATCCTATTCGCATCTTGGATCCTATTTCAATCAATCTTGATGAGGAGGACACTCTCGATGATCCTATTGATCTTAGTGATGAATATGAGACTGTTGATCTTGATAATGATTTA
>MU225423.1:40533-63622 GCA_018584345.1 Thuja plicata
TCATATGTAAAACTATCAATCATTATCAATGGGTCTCCCACTAGATAGTTTTGTTCCCCCCCCCCCCCACCCCCATTCCCCTTCTCATCCATAGTAATGAATGTTATGTTCTATGGGAAGAGCTATCAACTTATGTAACCAACTCAGATTGTGGAAAGAGGTAAATGCCTCTAAGTTTCAAGATCCCTTTACATGTGGTTTATTTGTAGATGACACTTTTATTTATGAATAAGTCATAATGAAGGAATTGAATATTATCTTTAGGTTCATCAATTATTACTATATAGTATAAGGTTAGCAAAATAATAACTCCAAATCAAAGACATTTTTTGTGAATGTCCCTCCAATAGTGTAAAGTCGGCTATCTAGATTCTAGATTTTTTTTTAAAGAAAAATGCTACCTTAGATTAACTACTATTATATTCCATAAGAAATAAAGATTACATATCACACACAGAGAAATGTACTAGGATTCTACCCGCTTCTACAACTTCCCGGGCATGCCCAAATTGTGCAATTGAAAGCAAACTCTCATTGACCTTCATGGCACTCTCATAGGTTTCCATATTGTTCATTTTTATACAATTCCTGAGTACATTGATGTGTCCACCTTGAAGGTATTACCTAGAATCTGCTCAACTGGGAAGGCATCTGCTACCAAACCCATGAAGGAAGTTTTGTTGAGGTTCTTCATCCCTTTGAGAGTCACATCCCACATATTCTGGTTTACCACTTTGCGAATGACTCTCTTAGTGAGCTTGAAGTCATCCAAAGTTGTAGCAACCATGTTCACCAATTTGGCTAGCAGAGCATTTTTATGGATGTTTCTCTTAGGAAGAAGAGCATTGCCCAAAATCATTTTTTAAAGTCTCGATCAGTACATCTCCACTGACCTTATCCTCGTAAGCCTCGTATCCACATCCTCGTCGCATACACATCCAAAGTTGGGAATTAAAACTACTTGCTCTTCCATCTCTGTGAGATCAAAATGAAGCGGAAGCAACTTTAAATAGATAGAGGTAGGCAAAGATGGTCTAATCTCTTCTTAGCTTCAAAATATAGAAACTCTCCCTCCACAAATTTTTTGAACTTCTACCTATCACTAAAGGTATATTACATGACCATCTAGTGAAAAATCAAATCAAAGTCACATCAACTTGGAGAGAAAAGCCTACCTAGTATTCCTGACATCCTCATAAATTATCTTCATTTCATGTTGCTGAATAGAATAGCTAGCCAAAAATTTTGCACATCTATTGCATTCACAAAATACATGTTTAATTGTGTACTCCATATCAACTAATGTCTCTAAAATGGAATCGAGCCACATCCTCGACTTCGAGATAGGAGCCACCCTCATTTCTATATCACGAGCCACATTTATTGAGTCCCAATCGATATCCAAATCCCTAAGATATTTACTATTATAGAACTTGTTGCCACTAACCAAGGAAAAATATTCAACATCATTATTAGTCCCATCTAGGGGTTTAAAGGATCCTTCCCAGACCACTCCTCTTACGTCATCCCTAATAGAGAAACCAGCCCAAAATGGAGCGTGGTTTCCTTTTGAGGCATCATCAAAATAAATCTTGATTCAACCTGAAGGAGGGAGCATCCATCGAGCATCAATCCAAGAATTCTTTCTTGATGAAAATTATTTTGGGGGAATAAAGTAAGGTCATTATTGCAGCATTTGTTTGTCCCAAAATCAATAAACTAATTTCTTCAAATCTTTAACTCTTTCATTGACATATTCACAGATCCCAACCTCTATAGCATATATCAAAGTCTACTCTTGTTTCACTTTATCTGCAAAGATCTTTGCATTTCTTTCTCTCCAAATATGCCAAATAATCTGAGCAAGGATAGCATACCATAAGCTACTCCAAAACGATCCTTTATGAAGAGTAGGCCAACTTTCAAAAAATCGTTTTAAAGTGTTAAGGCCTCTCAACCGACCCATTCAACATGAATTTTCTTAAAATTTTGTTCATATCTCCGACCACTTTATTTGTAATTCCCAAGGATGATAATAGATAAATCCACACCCCTAACAAAACTGATATAATAATGAGAATTATTCCCACATATGTGAGCCACCTCCCTTTCTAGGACTCTGTATTTCTTCTCATCTTATCAATGCTATCCTCCCATCCCTGGATTCTAACAGCCCCTTGAACATTTGGAAACCCATATACACTGCTAGAAGCTTTTGGCCTGCAAATCCATCTTGTTGTTGAGATGACAATGCATCTGAAGACCAATTTTGAAAAAAAAATACATGATTTCTCTTTGCAAATAGCTATTCCTAAGACCACATTATATCTTGCCAGTGTGTTTGATGCTAGATGCTTCTACTAAAGTGGCAAGACAATATAAAAAGAGTATCATCTACAAAACGTTGGTGAGGGAAGGTGGGCATATCAGGAACAACAACAATGCCTCTCCAAGATCCAACAACATGCTCATATTTAATAATCTTTCTCAGTGACTCTACCGTTAGAATGAATAAAAAAGGGAGAGGGGTCACCCTGACGCAGGCCTCTAGCTCCTTGAAATAAGCCACAAGGAGATTTGTTTATCAAGATTGAATATCGGGGAGTAGAAATGCAACCCCATACACATTCCAACCAGGATTGACAGAAACCAAATTTCTTCAAAACATACATTAGAAAACACCATAAGCTTTACGAATGCCAATTTTAATGACCATACCTTTCAGATTACCTTTTTTTTATGGAATGAAGGACTTCGTGAGCAATGCTAACTCCATCCAAAATGTTCCAGTTGTGAACAAACCCACTCTGATCTAGCGAGATGTGCTTCGGGAGAAAGCCCCTCAAGCTATTAGCCATCACCTTAGAAATGACCATATAGACTGAGTTACATAAGGCAAGGGAATAGAAGTTCAAAAAGGATTCAATGGTATGCTTCTTGGGGATCATGGCAACATTCATATAGTTTATATCACTCAACACTGTTCTCTTTTTCCTGGATTACTCCAGAACAGTTGTAATCTCCTTGCCTAAAAAGCACCAACATTTTTGAAAAAATAGCATCAAGAACCTGCCTAGTCCAAGGGCCTTGTCAGAGCGAAGTTAGAAGGTAGTCATCTTCACTTCCTCTTCTGTAATATGCTTAAATAAAGCAAGATTGTCTTCTTCTGAGATTAGGGGTGGGATGACATCAAGAATGTCCATGTCTTTTGTTTTTTTTTTACCATTTCACCCCAAGAGATTCTAAAAAAAATTAACCCCTACATAGTCAATGTCCTACGGAGAGGAAAGGAAAATTTCATCTTGCCCACCAAACACTGAAATCATGTTCCATTTCCTCCTCAATTTGGTGGAGTTGTGAAAAAAAATTGTATTATAATCGCCCGTAGACAACCATGTTTCCTGATATTTTGATTTGCAATAAATTTCTTCATGCACCAAAATATCTTCATAATATTTGATCAACTCCTTTTCCTTCAGAAATTCAAATGCTCACATACCATTTTGAATGAAAAATTTACTCAGGACTTCCATCTCCTATACGAGACATGAATTTTTAGAGAAAATGTTTTTGAAAGTAGTTTTGTTCCATTCTTTCATAATGTCCTTCAATGCTTTGATTTTCTTATGAAAGATAAACATCTTGGTTCCTTTGAACTGATGAAGACCCTTCCACCATGCTTGCATAATGTCTAAAAAATTTGGCAACCGAAGCCATGTACATTCAAACATGAATTGAATTTTATCGGGCCTTGCATCATCCTCCAAAAACAATTCCACCGGGAAGTGATAAAAAATTGGAGATGGAATAATCATCGATCTCACATGGAAATCAACTTTACACCATTCATCATCAGAAAGAAGAAATATGTTCAACCTTTTGACAATATTAGACAAGCCTTTTGTTTTATTCGTCAATGTATATTTATCATTAGAGGGGATAATGTCAGACAATCAATTATTAGCAACGCAACTAGAAAATTATAGATGAGATTGACCCATTCCCCCTAAACCACCAACCTTGTCTTCCTTGTGCAAATTTACATTTAAATGACCACCTAAAATGATTTTATCTTCACAATTTTTCATATCCAAACCAATGAGATTCCAAAGTTCCAATTTATCCGCAGATTTAGTGGGACCATAAATATTTTAAAAGATAAAAGAGAGGTTTGAGATCACACTCCTAACTACCACTTTCAACCAATGAATGTCATGATGAAAAAGAGTCGAGGAAAATTTCTTATCATAGCCCATGGTACAAATACCTCCAGAATAGATGATTTCCCATCAAGAAAAATCCGACCAGCCCAAACAATGTTGGATAAAGAGATCCATATCATCTTGGTTCACCTTAGTTTCCTACAACAAAACCACCTCAGATAACATATGAAAAATCTGGTGCTTCACCATGCGTCTTTTTTTAGGGCATTAATGCCCCCTAACATTCCAAGCGAGGATCCACATTGCCTCCCAAGGGAGGGGCATCCTCCCTTAGATCTGGTCGTATAAGTTTTAATTGAAGTGTGGTCTGGCTTCAAGCCACCCTCAGTCATCTTCCCATTATTTGAATTCCTGCCAGTTTTGCCTTTAGATATAGTAACCTTTTCTATAGTTTGACTGATGGTCTGAGGCTCAATCATGTCTAATCCATCATCCAAATTCACCTGGTTTCCCAATATTTCAAAAACCTCCCCATCCTCCAAGCCGAACTCCTTTGTTCCTGACTTTCTTTGAAGACCCTTCTTCACATTTGCTTGGACTGGAACTAACTTTCTTTGAAGACTCCCCTTCACATTTGCTTGGACTGGAACTGGATCGGCTTGACGAGCCAGCATAATAGCCCAACTATTGTCATGAATAGGGGATACCGAAGAGGCAAATATCAGGGCTGCCAATGCCTCCTTGATAGAAGCATTTGGCTCCATCATCGAGGGATTCTCTAGTCTTGCTGCATTAACATGCCCTTGATCCTGATTCTCCTTACGACGCCATACCTTCATATCCACCTTATTACATTTATCTTCCTTATAATTTCTACTTTTGCATTTAACACAAAAAAAATTTTTGTATCTCTATAATCTCAATAAATTGTTTCATCATCCCCACCACTGTCTTGAGAAAAAAGTGTTTGGGAAGATTATTGATAGGAAGGATACAAATGTGGACATTATTTTATAACATCCTCACCTCCCATATTAATTTCCACAGTAGGGCCCAAATCATTTCCTATCTTCTGTAAGCATTATTCACTCCAAAATTCAAACGGAAAATGATACAAGTAGACCCATAATGGTTTTCTGCAAGGCCCGTAACCGAAACATCAAAATTGGGAACGCATTTTTGAAAGAAAACATAATGGTCTTCATACTTCTAAGGGAAATGTGCCAAGTGGACATATGTGTCAGACTAGTTAGAGAAGATAAAGATGAAGAATTGTTTTTCCCTGAAGAAAACTTCTTTTCTAGCCTAATCCCAATTCAAATATACCCAACTTCTGATATCCTCTTTGCTAAGTTTTAGAGTAGAGATTATGCTTAAAACCTCCAATCTCTAGCATGCAATAATATCTCCATCAATGATCTCTGAAACATCATAGTTTATTTAACTCTTATATCTAGAGTCTTGTATAATTCTAACCATAGATTCTATCATTTTAGAGTGGGTTACTTCCCTTGAATTACATAGGAGTTCCCTTCTTCTTAGGGTTCCCAAAAAAAATTGTGGGAAAAGATCCAAAATTTTGTATTTCCACATATTATTGCTTGGAAACACAAATGGTTGATACTTGCTGTGAAAATTGCTATAATTAAATTTGTTCTCAACACAAATCCTATTTATCTGATGTCTATTCTTAAACTATCAAAGAAGCCATATCGAGTATTCAAACAAATGTCTATTCTTAAACTATCAAAGAAGCCCTATCGAGTAGTCAAACAGTCCTTAGATCATTTTGTCGTTTGAATATGTAAAAAGGACAAAATTCCTTTGTTGGCTTTGAAATATGTATGCCTCCCAAAGAATAAGTGTTGAGAGGGTATAATATGTTTAGAACTACAAAATAAAATATTGGGTACAAAACTTGTTTGGAAGTTATACAAGAATCCATCCTTGAAGTGGAGTAAATTTATGATATCTAAATATTTAAACATTGCTTATCCACATTGTGTTTTTATTGCTCTTCCCTTCCTAAAGGCTCTTAAATTCAAATCTTTATAATATCTTATAGAGGCCTCATCCTTCCTCATATCTCTCCCTTATGTCATAATGGTATCCATGCAAAGTTCTATTGAATGGTCATAAACCATTGAACTAAATCAACAATTAGTTAGAGATTTCCTTCTTCCTTAAGCTCTTATGGGGAATTTATATGTTAAATATTAATTTTAGTTACCTCTTCATGAAGAGTTTCAAGGAAGGGATTTGGTTTTTCCTTTTTCTAATGAAACCAAGAAAGGTTTCAGGGAAGAACTAAATAAAATGTGTCAATTTCCCTCTGATTTGGGTGAAATTGTATGGAAAAAAGCTAAGTTGGGAAATTAAAATATTATTTATAAGTATATAATTTAAATATAAGTTACTAAAGAGAGATAAAATGGCTATTTGACGCACTATAATGCCTCATGTCTCCAAAGATCAGACGCATTTGTGTGTCTCGCCTTACAAGACTGAATTCTTATAGGCATGAGACTAGATAAATTGAGAATCACAAGAGTCTTCCCTTATTTCTTCTATGGCTACTTAACAGAAACTACTAATCATATTCTCCATAATTGTGTCTTTGTATGGACTTGGTAGAAATGGTTATACTTTCTACTAAACTAACATTCTGCCATCCTTAACAAATGATTTTTTTTTGTTTTTCATACCTGACCCTCTCTTTATAGACCTTCCATATTCTCAATCATCTTGGAAATTGATAATTCAATCCTAATTTTAAAAATTGGGCTACAATGGATAATAGAATATTTGGAAAATCTACTTCTCTAATGGAACAAGTGATTTTGAATAGTCAATGCTCAATTTCAGAATCCACTATGAATTCTATAAATAGAAGCACTAACAAATCTCAAATTTTTTTCTCCTAGGATAATGGGATTCTAATGAAGTGGCCCCTTTTAAAACCTCCTCCAACTCAAGGGTCCTTTAAGTCTTTTTCACCATCTTCTATAAACCTTTTTAGTAAAATGGAAGATCCTAACTAAGTTCATAAAAAAGAGGTAGTCTAGGTTCCTCAAGTCTAGGTTATGATCCTATCAAAGTTCATAAAAGGAGAGGTGGAGGGAACTCTTCTGGAATTTGCCTAGGTCTTTTTGTTCCTCTACTTCTGTGCTGGCTTGGTTTTAGGTTTTTTGTTGTTGGGTATTGTTGTTGGTTTCCCATTTTTTGTGTTGGCTCTGGGTTTTGCGGGCTGGTTTCTAGTTTTGTTTCAGTTTAGTGGGCTTAGTGTCTATTCCTTTTTAATATGAATTGTAAGAGGTTTCTTGTTCCCCAAAAACCCTTTTTTACGAGCAATCAAAAAGCAAGTTCATAATAATAAGTTCCTAAAGCGGGTTCATATTTCAAATGTTGAAGGGAATGTTATTTGAACATTGTTCAAGAAGCTAAGGTTACAACAACAAAATTGGATTGTACGCCTTGGATTTAGGTATATATTAGGGTTTTAGTTGAACATAAAAGACCTTAACTTAGAAGGGGATTCAATGCTAATCTATAATGAACTTTTGAATAGTCAATGTGTCTTAAGGCATGTTAACCATCTTCTTGTGCCTATACTAAGTAAGAAATTAGTTAATCCAGTTTCCTTCTCCCATGATTTCTTGGAATGGAGGATAATATTATGTCTAATCTGTTAGATAATAAAGGATTTGAAGGTAAGGAATTAGTCAAACAATTTCATAAAATGGATATCCCGTTAGATTTAACTAAGTTTTAATATTTTTTTTCTTTTTCTCATTGAGTATCTAATGTCTATGGTTTGTGTTTTCTAGACTCCAGGCAAAGTCCCTTATTTTTAGTTTTTGCTTATCTTATTGGCTCATTTTGGCTCCCTCTCCTTTATTGTTTGGGGTGATATCCAACTACTAGTCTTTAAATTTAAATTTTTTTGGATTTTGTGGCCTCTTTTCAAATTCATTGGTAGGTGATGATGATTGGTGGGTCTAATGAGTTAGGGTGTGTGATGTAACCTTGAAAGATAGACACCTTAACTTTTCCCTTTGATGAATAAATGTTATCCTCCATGTGCTTAGATTGCATTCTTTCTTTGTTGATGAGTCCTGCACTTTTCTTGGTCATTTTGATAGTCTTATTATCTTTCTTTTTTTTTTCCATTTAGTTTTACAATGATTTAGTTTCTAGCTTGGCTATAAGGATGTTGCCTTGCTACGAATTGTCTTCAATTTTTTGTCTCTCGATTTGGGTGTCACTCGCCACCCATTTTTTTTATCGTGGCTTGATTGTCCACTACACAATATTTATCATTTGTCCATTGAAACGATAATAGGTTGGATTTCATCAAAATTCATAATTTTTTTAGAATTACAATCGGGTGGTGCCTTATTTATTTCTCCTTCTTCTATACTATAGTTTTCAAAGCTCCAATACATATTTTAGAAACTATCTATATGCATTTGGGGTTCCACCTTCTTTGAGATGATCTATTTTGAAATGACTTGTATTTGATCTTAGATGTACTATAATACTTTGTCTTGCAAAGACTATGGTGATTTACTATAGTTGTATGGTCATTCAATCCAGTTTTAAAATGAGTTTTTATTCTAATTTCATATTGGTTTATTTCTATGAATATCTTATAGCAAGCATTTTAACTCTTTCAATCTCTAGGTTTTGTATAGAAAACTATATTTTTTTGTTGAGAGCTTTTGTGTCATTGACCTAGGAGTTATTTGACTATGATGGTGTTTTTTTTCATGAAATATAGGGTTTTTATACCCCACTAGTCCTGGAAACAAAGGAATTTTTATTAAATCTACAAAATTAAGATTGGTATTTTGCTTGTATATTCTAAAATTTGAAGAAACAATTTTACTTATTCTTGATTAAAAAATGTAGCAAGTTAAATCTGAATGCATTGTTTAGTGTAGTTACTTCTATTTTTAACATTTTTTATAAAAAATTTGTAGGATTTCTATCTGGTCTAAGGAATCACCATGGCTAATACACGTAGAAAAATGGTCCCCCTCATAGCTCTTGATTATGCAATTTATCTTTATGCAAAATTGATATTTCTCACAACCCTTTTGGGAGCTATGTTGATTTTCTGATGCAGCTACAAATGGTGATCTTACATCATTCCTTTGTGAAATTAAATTTGTCCTTATTTTTTTTGTCATTGCCAAGAAAAGATGATGTTGATTAGAGAATTTATATAATTTGTATTTGTCTCTTCTATGTCCATGGTGCTAGACTGCTTTAAAGGCATGTACAAATGGATCATGATGTAGAAGCATGTTATTGAGCCTCCTAAACCAATTTTTCTAGTGATTCGCTCTCCCCAAGAGATTAGTTTAAGCACTTTGTGGCTTGAATTTGGCTTAATTGAAGAGGTAGATGCTAAAGATTACCAAGACTAGATCATTATTCAATTCTCTTCCTCCTTCCCTCCCATTTATGTCTTTTTCATTTCTTCATTAGGTTTTGGCTCTCAAACAATTTAGTTTTTTTTTCAAGTCATTCACTTTATTTTTCTAGCTTAGGGATAATTTTTTATGTAAATATGGTGACTCTTTAATTAAAATTTTGGTCAAAAACTCAAAATCTTGCGAAAGGATTTTATAAAATTATTCTTTGAGCTAGTGGCTGGTAGGGTGATTCGTTTTGAGTTTTCTACAATGTTTCCTTTTAATTGTAACTTTTTTTTTATTCAATAAAGTTTAATGGCTCCTACAAATGTTGTGAAAAATAAATCATACACACTATAAAGGGAGGGAAACATAATCCTATATTATAAACATGAATTTAAAGTACATCAAGGGATTAGAAAATGGATGTCATTATTGCATACAATTAATTATTATATTCAACACAATCTAACACAAGTGGATATCAAACATAAGGAAAATAAGCCTTGCTATTCAATTTTCTATTACACTTCCATCCAATTTTGTGTTCATCTAGACTATTAGGTTATTCTTGCAATAGAATATGGATCCTTCATAGTCAAAATTAACTCACAAGGAAAGACTGAAATATCAATATCCATAAATTTTGAGCATGGGAAGTGTGTGAGTAGTTATTTGTAGACTAGATAGAGAGTAGTAAATTTATTTATAGGGGAGGGTATACATGAGTGAAGGTACATAGGGTGGGATCTATTTCTAGTCTCCCTTTTCCACAATAGTATCATGTAATTCTATGGAGACTAAATAAATAACACAAAAAATCATTACTAAGGAGTTGATCTACAACTTTCCTATATTGACAAGGTTATAATTCTTTGAATCTAGGTATGTAGGTTTTGTAGTGCTTAACATAAGAAATCAAACCTCCATATCAATACTTTCCTCTCAAAGTATAAAATATAATCCAATACCTCCTAACCTAGAATTACATCCAAAGAAAAAGACAGATAATGTAGGCACTCTATAGCCACACTACATGGTCTCGTCAAGAGCTTTCACAATAAATCCATAAAAAGGATATTTTGAGCAACAAGTTCATGATTTTCTTAAGAGAAACTAGGTTTCCAGAAGAATCAAGATAAAATATAGCATTGGTCAAGCTATAATAGAGCTCAAGATATTGACAACTAGGCTGAACATAGTGGAAATATTAATGTGCATGTTCAAGAGATGGAATAAATAATTAGAAGGTATCGGGGAGATTGGAGAGTGGGAGCCAATCAAGAGAAAGAATTATTTTATATGATCTAACCAAACTATTTTTAGTAAACTAAAAATATATAATTCCTTAGAAAGTATAGTGAAAATATAGTTATGTTGATATAGCATTTTAATAATGGTTATATATTATTTTTTATCCATTATATAAATAATTAATATGAAATATTTTGTATAAAAGTATAAATAGGAATTTGAGATGAATAATGATTAGAATATTGTATGTGTGTTCCCACAAGTGTGTCCCACTTTTGGGCACGATAAAAAATAGGGTGTGATTTTTTTCCATTTTCGACTGCTTTGACCAAAGTACATTCTTCGGTCAAAGATAGTTTTTGACCGAAGATGCCTACGTGGGAATCTTTGGACAAAGGGGATCTTTGACTGAAGACCCTTTGGCCAGATTTTCAATAAATTTCATTGCTTCACAAAGGGAAGTACTCTCTCTCTCTCTCTCTCTCTCTCTCTCTCTCTCTCTCTCTCTCTCTCTCTNCGCTCTCTCTCTCTCTCTCTCTCTCTCTCTCTCTCTCTCTCTCTCTCTCTCTCTCTCTCTCTCTCTCTCTCTCTCTCTCTCTCTCTCTCTCTCTCTCTCTCTCTCTTTGTGTGTGTGTGTGTGTGTGTCTAACATAGGGTATACACCATATAGTGTGTATACACTATGCAAGAGTACAAAAATAGTAAAATATCTAAGAGAGTCATGAAAGATGCCCAGATTTTTGTATACTTTCTTATTTATGTGTTTTATCTGACAAATATTAAATTTTCATGGTGTTGAAGGTCACAAAGAAGCATATTCTATGAATTTGCACCACCTTTTTCATTA
This sequence comes from Thuja plicata, assembly GCA_018584345.1. NCBI lineage: Eukaryota > Viridiplantae > Streptophyta > Pinopsida > Cupressales > Cupressaceae > Thuja > Thuja plicata. The sequence continues at coordinate 52,218 of MU225423.1, forward strand.
AAAATCAACATTGAAGTGCAAAAATAAATCATTCTTCATGAAAATTGATTGATCAGGCTAAGTTTTTTTTTGTTTTTACCTATGAAATGTGAAAAAGAGTATTTTTGTTTATAATTGATATGCAATGAGCTTGGTGAAGGGATATTGTAATAGTTTTAGATTAAAATTTTTCCTAGATTCATTTTTTTTTGACTTATTCTAATAGATTGATATTATAAATTAAATTATTATAATAGATTAATATTATAGTTTGAAAATTGTAATAAGTTAATATCTATAAATTGTCATCATGTCAAGGATATGATTAAAGACTCTAACACTGGAAGAGCATGAAAGAGATAAAGAGAAGAAAAGTGAAATAATTAGACAACTTCGTGAACAAGAAAAGTTGCATACCATAGAAGAATATTTACCTTTGGATGAGGAACATGAAACATCAATATAAAGTAAGAGAGAATTGGAATTCAAAATATAAAGGAAATGAATGAGAAACTTGTGTGCAAGAATACAATTGAATTACAAAGATGTGGGCACATTATGATGGGGAGACGATAGTGTATTCCTATCTCCTCCTATGAGGATCTTGTAAAACTAAAAGTTTCTCCTTCAAAAGGACCAACAACATAGGTGAGTGTCCCTCCTTGCCTTGGACAACTCAAAATCCTTCAAATAAGTTTTTACTGATCCCTCACAACACCAACCAATGCCCCTTTAAACATTCAACATCTCACTACTCCTTCCATTTATGCTTGATTCCTATCAAATGTGAAGACAATGAATTTTGTGGTACTTAAATTTATATTGGATTCAAAAAATCCATCTTAGTCATCCCTTCCGTCAAAGGTGGCTTCAAACACCAATTGTCAACTTGGACCTAGTGAATAAGCCTACTCTATAGTAACCCTATTTTATCTATTTTTGGGGTACAACATCCAAACTTCCCAACAAACTTTCTGAAACAAAAGTAATTCAAAATATCATTTTTTTTATTCTATACAAAACCTAGATCTTGGTTTCCAACTCTTCCAACAAGCACTTCAAATCACTCTGCATCGATTAGGCAATTAGGCATAATTCTAGTTGAATTATAAAGAAACATATGTTTTTATGCTTCCACCAACATTCCTACCACCATATACACTTAGGGGTATCTAAAAAACTACTAAATACACAATTGATTTTCCTCTCACCACTCTTCCCTTCCCTCTACACGTTAATTTGTAGACACAATCATGGTGAGCACATTGAGATGCTCACATAGGGAATCCATTTTCTAGGCAACGTAAAGGTCTCTCTACAAAACCCTTTCAGAAACATATATTACATCGTCTATCCTTTAATTTCCCCTAGTTTCATCCCACAGTGGAAAATCAAGAAAGAGGCATTTATTTGTCAAGGATGCACCAAACCCTTAATCTAGGAGGATTACAAAGATTTTTCTATAAAATACTTCAAAGCTAAAAAATTCAAATCAAAACAAGTGAATTTGGAAGGTATAAATTTATTTTATCAAACCATGAATAAATTTCGTTCCTACCAATCAATCTCCACACATGCTATATGTACTTACACTAAAATTACAGGAAAACAAAGAATTTCTTATTGCTTTAGAATGCTAAAAATTCACCAAATCATCATCCGCGGTTCATCTTCATGTGTATGGCCTTAAATCAACCATACATAAATTCCCATGCTGAAAAAGCTGAATTTCAAACCAATTAGCTATTTTGTGACTTTTCGACAACATTTTACAAAAGTTGGAAAAGTTGCTTAGCAAGTTTTGAGCAACATTTTGGTAATTTTGACAACTTACACCCATTATGACTCTTAACCATATGAGACACTATAAATGCCTCATTTAGGTTATATTACATCTATTAGGGCCTATTTTTCCATTACATTTCTCTTCCATGCCTGTGGGGCTTACTTACAACATTTTAGCCTATTGTCCCTAAATGTCCTTAAAGCTCATTTAGGGTCAAATTTTGACTCTACATTGTAATTATCATTATTTCATTATTATAAACAAGAACCATGTAGTGTGATACTTCTCCACTATCCCTAATTATCAATTATTACAATTATCCCCTTAGTGCTAGGCCTTGGTGCTCGTACACCATATTCCACTGGATGAAAGAACACAAGTCCCTTGAGTTGGAGATACCTTGGGATCAAATCCTTGCTTCAAATATTATTCAATAATCCTTTTGTCATGAGAATCTAGTTGACCCTTCCACTTGACCAAATGATCCCAATACTTTTTCCTCCTTATCTACTTGGCTATTCTTCTCTCAAGGATGCTCTCTACTGGTGGATCCTCTTTGATGGGAAACTATTTGACCCATTTCTTTTGTTCTCCATCCACCACTTCACTTTTATCTTCTAAGATTGGTGATCCTATGAAGTATACCAACTCTGCAACATTAAAAATTTGGGAAATGGCTACATCTGCAAGTAGATCAACCTTGTATTTATTAGCCCCATACTTAGCTAAAATCTCATAGGGTCCAATCCTCTGCATCATGAGTTTAGTATGACTACCCTTAGGAAGTCTCTTTGGTCAACTGAACCATTACTAAGTCTCAAACCTATAATTTTAGATCTCTTATCATCTAATCCACCTTCTTCTTTTTCACTTTGTGCATGTTTTGACTATCTCTCACCTATTCATGGATCTCTTTCATGAGTTCTACGAACTCCTCTGCTTGGCCATGCCTTTTTTCCAAGTATGTCAAGTCCCTTAATTCAAAGAATCCTCTAGGGTGCATGCAATAGAGCACTTTAAATGGGCTTCTACCTCAACTACTATTGATAGAGTAATTATAAGATAACTTTATCTATGGAATAATGACATCCCATGATTTTCCATGTTCTTTGGTCAAACATCTGAGAAAATTACCTAAAGACCTATTGACCAACTCAGTCTGACCATCTATTTTTGGATGATGGTTAAATTTGAATCCAATATTGGTGCAAAATCTTCTCCATAAGGTCCTCCAAAAGAAACCTTTAAACTTTGAGTCCCTATTTGAGAGAATTCTCAATGGAAACCCATGAATCCTTACAATCTCCTTGAAAAATAAATTCTATGTAGGAGGTCTCATGATTTGTCTTGTGGGGTATGAAATGGGCCATTCTACTAAACCTATATACCACAACATAAACACTATCACATCCACTCTTTGTTCTTGGTAGACCTACCATAAAGTTCATGCTTAGTCTCTCACATGGATTTAATAAGAACTCAAAAAGGTTGGTACAGTCTTGCATTTGAAGAAGTCCCCTTGGCCCTTTGACAAGTGGTATATGACTCCACATAACTCCATACATATTTTTTCATCCTTAGACAAAAGTAAAACCTCTGCATTAACTCTAGTGTCTTATTGAGACCAGAGTAGCCTCAAAGATCCACATTATACTTTTCTTGGATCATGTTCTCCCTCACTGATCCTTTTGGAGCACATAACTTTCCTCCCTTAAAGAGAAGACTATTTTGGAGTGTGTATTGTACAAAATCCCCATGGAAATTGTTTTCAAACTCTATGCACACCTTGTATTCCTATGAGAAGTCTTCATCATATTTGTATATACCATTTAAAGAATCCACCCCAATACTTTCTAGTTGATTCTCCTATACTTTCATCACCCTTTTTCTAAGGGCATATGATACTTTTCTATCTTGGACCTTCTTATGTTTAATGGTGAAGGTATAGGATTTCAAGTGCTCCACCCACTTCATATATCTATGGTTCAAATTTTCTCTAAATTCAAAAATCTCAAAGTATGGATTTCAGTATAAAGCACAAATTCTTTAGGCATGAGGTAATGCCTCCATTTCTTTAGGGCATGTACCATAGCATATAACTTAATGTCATAAGAGGAATAATTCCTCTTTTCTTCATTCAAAATTTCACTAAAGAAAGCCAGAAGCCTTTATTCCTGAGTAAACACTATTCCTATATGCACATTTCTAACATTACACTCAATGGTGAACAACTTATTAAAAGTAGGAAAAATCAAAATAGGTTGAGAGGCTACCCTTTTCTTGAGGAATTCAGATTCCTCTTGTGCTTCACTAGTCCAAAAAAACCTTGTCTTACTTCCTCCTTTGATGGTGTCTAGAATGGGCAAGAAAATCCCCCTATAGTTTCTAATGAACTTCTTGTAAAATGTATCCAATCCATGGAATCTCCTCACTTCTCCTGCATTCCTAGGAGTAGGCCAATTGAGTATGGCCTCAACTTTGGAGAGGTCCATCTCAAATCTCCTTGTGAGATCATAAAAGCAAAATATACAAGTTCCTTCTTCATAAACTCACACTTTTCAAAGTTTATAATTAGTTTTTCATCAAAAAGCTTCTTCAAAATAAGATTTAGATATTATAATTAATCTTATATAGTCCTACTAAATATTGCAATATTATCTAAATATCCTACCACAAATTAACCAATTTATTCCTTCAAGACTTCATTCATAAGCCTCATGAATGTTTTTGGAGTATTAGAAAGTCCAAGTGGAATTACAAGGCACTCATACAAGTCTTTTGTGGTCTTGAAAGAGGTTTTTCACTCATCCCCCTCTCTAATTTTGATTTGGTGGTAACCACTTTTCAATTCAATCCTTAATAAATATCTTACCCCTACTAGATAGTCCATCAAATGCTCCATTCATGGTATAGGAAACATGTATCTTATGGTAATTCTATTGATTACCCTTGAATCTGTATATAGTCTCCACTTATCTCATTTCTTTCAAGCCAAGACTATGGGGACTACACATAGGCTTATGTTGTTTCATATAAAGTGACTATCCAAAAATTCTTGCATACATTTTTCAATCTCTTCATTATGTTGATGAGTCATTTTGTATGAAGAATTGTTTGGGAGGGAAGCTCCTCACACTAAGTCTCTTTGGTGAATCACACCACTCTCACATAGAAATTAGCTGGTGTACAATCACTAATTATGTCAACATACTTGTCTAGTAGATCCTTCACTTCCTACGAGATCTCTCCTTTCTTACTAGATTCTCCTTCTTCCTTTGCTTTGAATAATAGGGAAAATTTTACCACTTCTCCATTCAACGTATCTAGGAATTCCTTCTTTCCCACCATTGGTACACTATGACCGAGCTAACTGGTATCTTTCTCATTTCGAATTGATTGTATTTTATATGTTACTGTGTATGGTAAAATGTGTGGTCAATATCTATAACCAAACACTTTAGTAAACCATTATATCCAAAGGGTTAGTGAAAACATAAGATTCAAAGCACTATCATAAAACCCTAGAAACTGGCTTATTGCTTCCTAGTTGAAGTGAGTATGATCCCCATGGATGTCCATCTGATTTGGACAGAGAAATAGGTGACTTGACTACTCCAAAATGGAAGATTCAATGAAAAGAAGGTGAGAAAGATGAATACACTTTCATGCTTGGCTCTCAAAACTTATAAAGTGAAGGATCCAATGAACTATCAAACTATGAATGATATTGAAACTAGAATAAAAATGTAAGCTACTAGTGTAAGAACAATGCATCCACTATTAAGCTATGAAAGGAAACTAGAATGTCATTATTCTAGAAATGAAACTACAAGTGCAAGAATGCAACAAAACACTATGAAATCAAAGAACTATGAATGCAAAAACTCTAGAATGAAAATAGCATTATAACTCTACTTCTTGAAATGCTTGATTATATTTAGTCATGAGAAAAGGGAGCTATCCATTTTACAAGAGATTCCAAGAAATAAGTGGTTGAGATTAAGAGGAAAAAAATATTGTTCAATGGTGGAGATGTAATTCCCCTCAGTCCATGTGAAGTGCATTGATTGGTCATTTTGTCTTTTCTATTTCTTTTTATTTGTTTTATTTAAATTTTGAGTATACACACCTGTGTAAATGGGTTCACTTTTTTGAGCTTAGGACATTCTGATTTATCCCAATGTTTTATGATTTTTGGGTTTAGGCTTTGATGATTGATTATTTGATTCAACAAGTCAAGATTAAATTTATGCAATAAAGTTTGATTAAATGCTCAATAATTTAGAGTCTAGTGATAATGTCTTAGATTTAGGATTTATTAAGACCAAATATTTGAGAATTGGGGGCTATGAGTTTGCTAGACCATTTTTAGGTGATTACATTTTCTCCTCTTTGACTACGTGTGTGATTAATCTAGGAACACATTGGGTCAAATAAAATTTGAAGGTTGATTCAATTTGGAAATGGCTTGATGTGAAGTGATGAAACTATCCCACAGATCAAAACCGAATCCAAACTTGATCGAACAAAGATCAATTGGAGATTTGAAGATATCAACTCTGGAATTGACTGAGAAAAGTCTCACAGATATTTGAATATATCATCTTCAAAATTGATTGGGTGAGGACTAATAGAGATATTTGAGTATATCAGCCCCAGGCTTGATTGAGCAAAGACTGATAGAAGAGTCTAAGCATTCAGCTTGATGTGAAGCCATCAAACTAAATGTCCATCCTCCAAACAGATTTCTTGATTTAAGTCTAAGTTTGAATGACGAACCAACCTTATGTGGTGCGATGAGATTGATTTCCATTTGATAGATTGAGGGGATAATTAACATGATATTGATCTTGATGAAGCCAATTATCAGATTGAGAGGAGTTATCTAATTGATGTGTTGCGATAAATGAGATATGGCCCTAGAGATTTTGATTTTGATGCACAGTGATGAGAATCATTGGATTGGATCTTGATTTGAGTTAGGGCTTGATGCCCCTAGATGAGACTAGTTGATGTGAATCAAATTTCTGATATAGTGGTACTGCCCCCTCAGGTATGAAACTAGGAGGGAAGCCATAAGCCCTAATAGATCAAAAAACATTGAAAACTTTGAGATGCATGCTTGCTTGAGGTGTGGTTGACCAATTTTGACCAAAATTGACTTAAGTTGAATTTTTGAATTGAAGATGGAAATGCACAAGAAATTTCATCAAAAGGAATATTGAATTGAAATCATGTGAGGAAAGCGTCAACGATCAACTATATTTGTGAAAATAGGTTAAATTGTATTTTTGAGGATTAAAACATTGTTGGATTTTTATTTTGATCTCAAAAATGGATTTGGAGTAGGCCGATTAGCCAAGGGTACAATTTTTGTGTCCATAGGATTACTTTGAAAATTAGGTCAAAATTGCTATATAAGGCCTGCAGGGGTCATTTTCAAATCATTTTCACCATCCAAATTTGAGTTTTGAGAAGCTTCTCTGAGAAAAAAATGGTGGTTCCTATAGAAAATCATCAATTCGAGCGCATGTGGAGGCATGGTCGACATAGAGACTATGCACCACTTATAAGTAGTCAATAAAATTCATCCTTTTTATGTAAATGTTTCCTGTTTGGTCAATTTTTTCATTGTTTTGCATGTTTTTTCAACAACCCTTAGTTTATCATATAGGCCGGTGAAAGGGCTCATATGACAATCTAGTAAAATTTAGTTTTTCATTTTAGTCGATTACATTTTTGCATGGGAGACACCCACCTGTCATATGAAAACATTCTTCATTAGCCACTTTGTCATATCAACTCATTTCATTTGTCATTAGCCAGCTTTTCCATTTCTGTCTTTTGTCATGTGGGAACAAAGGCCTTTTTCTCAACTTTATGTCTTCCAGTTGCATGTTCTCCTTTCTTATTAGCATGTTTGTGAGCTTTTATGATTACCTTGTAGTGATTTCACCTTGATTTGATGTTGATGCTGATGTTATTTCTATTATTTTTCTTTATGCAGATACATTTGCCTGATATTTAGTTCAAGTCTACTTATCCCACCACCATGCAGCTAGTCTGAGGTCTATTTGATGATTAGAGGTTACATATCCAAGCTTGTGGGTTCTCATGGTTAGGCCAGATGCCTGATATATGGGTGAGTCATGGGATGTTCACCACGTTAGTGGAGAGATTCCACAGTGAGGACAACAGATTTCACCTGCCTATGGGAGAGATGACTATCACTTCTAAGGAAATCTACAAGATTCTTTGGATTCCTTTTGTTGGATTGTGTGTGGAGTATGACTCCACACCTCAAGTTGGCTTACAGGGTGCACTATCCTGAGTCTTTTAGGATTGATTGATCACCTTGGATAATCTGATAAAGTGCTATGAAGAACCATTGCCTTTAGAGTGTGTGATGGCCAAATTCATGGGTTTTTTCCTCATGGATGACCGATCACAACATGGATTCTTATGCAATTGGGCTAGGATTTTTAAGAGATTGATTACATGGCCTAAGCAGTTGGGATGATGTCAGTGCCTCCTAGCACAGATATATCATTAGATGCACGAGGTGACCTATAGGGGAGTACGGGGAATAGCTGCAGGGATTGTAGTTTTACAGGTATGGGCATGGGAGCATCTCCCAGTTTGTAGACCCATCATATAAAATACACGACAGGGTGGATAGCCCTATATCTACAAGTATTTAGGTTTTATCACACAACCCGATTTGAGCAAGATGCATTATTAGAGGCGCCAACTCAATGATTTGAGCCTGGTTACATGGAGGCCTTACTTGTGAGTGGAGGTCTTAGCTGAGTGGAGTACAATACATAGGTATTTCTTTGTTTCATGCCCACTATTCAGGAAGACATTAGTAGTGATAGAGAGATTCACCTTGTCTTGAGTGTTAAGGTAGTATGAACATATTCAGAGTGTCACCATAGAGTATGCTACCTATGCCCGTTTCTTGGATGAGGAGCGCAAAGGTTAGTCCGACAGGTATGATTTTGTCTTATATGTTCTTTTCCTGAGTATATAACTTTGAGTTTGCAAAACATAGACTTAGCATTGAAATTTCTCATGCAGGTTATCTGTGGTGTTATTCACATAGGAGATGATTGAGCTCAACTAACTGGTGTGGGAGTACCTGGAGGGGGTATCAGATGTAAGGGTTACTCTAGATTATATATATGATGATGATGATGATCTCTTTTGGTGCACAATATGTTGTCTTGTCTTTATCTCTTGTCATATCTCTGGTCATATCTCTTGTCGTTGTATGATCTTTCAATGTTATATGCTTTCTGTATCTTAAATCATCTATGTGTGATAATAGTCAGGCTCCATAAATGATAGATGTAGATCAAGTGTACTTTGTTTATGTTGTGCCGAATATATGTCGCACTCTTGTTCTTGTTACTATACGTTTGTGTGCACATAGGTGTAAACGGGGAAAATTTGGTGGTCTGATTGTATATTGTTATTGGATGTTATATATTTGATTTATTAGAGGTGTATTTCCTTAACCTTTACATTTAATTTAGTTGTGTTTTATGTGTATTGAAATGTGATTAAGCATATAGGGGGAAGGAAGATAATATGTTCCTCTTTTATCTCCAAATGCACAAATGAAAGATCCAAATTGATTAACCCTAAAGTAGGATTAATGCACAAATGAATCAACCATTTGGAAATGAGAGAAAGGAAGAAGATCTTAAATTCTATTTTATTATTAAGTAGATATGATATATAGCAGTAACTGAAAAGAATGAGAGGAAGAACTAACCTTAAAGAATTGCAAATCAAAGAATGTTGTTTTCTGAGGTCTATGCTCTATTTCTGGAAAATTTAAAGTATGATCCGGAAAGGAAATGCAGAGAGGAAAAAAACCCAAAAATATTTTTCCAATTTGACACTGTCTTAAGGGTCAACCTTGACCCACTAATCTCACCATTGGCCCAATAATCTTGACCCTAACCTGCACAGGTTCAAAAAAAATCTGTTGGCAGATCCTGATAGTTTTCTGAAAATGGTATCTAGATCTAAGGTCAAATCTTCAATCCTGAACCTGCATCTGCAAGAAAAAAATATTTGTTTTTTGGGGGGAGGGGTTTCACTTAGTCAAACCCTGATTTAGGAATTAACCTTGAAATAAATAAAGTATAGAATGCTAGCAAATAGTAGAATTGAATCTAATAATGAAGTGATGATATTGAATAGATATGAAATTGTAATTCAAATGTAAGAAAGTATGTGAATATGAAATCTTGGATTCAATAGAAACCATAAACCTCCATGATTGTATGCTTGGAATCCACATTGAAGAGAATGAATAATTCTTGAGGATGGACACAAGATCTTGAAGGAAGATCACACCACCATTATGGCTAGATCTAGGGTTTGAATGATGAATCTTGAACCTAATCCCTTCAAATGCTTGAAATCCTGAATCCTTGATCTTCAATGGAGAACTTGAATTCTTGAGAGGAAGGATTGAACACCTTGAGATCTTGGAAACATGTAGAATAATGGATGCTTGAACTTTTTTCATGATCACCTCTTCGTAGTTGGTTGATTGTTGATCATGCTTAGATGATGGTTAGAGAAAATGAGAGAGAAAGGCTTCCTTTTATATGAAACTAGGGCAAAATCTTCTAGAGAGGCTGACATAGGAGAATTAAATTCAAATTAGACCCATTCCCCTAGAAGAGGACTTATATAAAATACAATTTAGGATTTTCTACTTTGGAACCCAAAACAGTTGACCCAGAAGCGGGAAAAATGAATTTATGATGACCTCCAGAAGCTGAAAAGCTTCTAGATTTGGAAGGGGGACCCGAGTCAAGGTCGAGGTCAACCCTGACCTAGGTCAAGGTTGAGGTTGACCTTGACCCAGTGGGTCAAAACCCCTGGAAAATGTGTCAGGTGGGGTAGAAGGTGCTGGGTGAGGCCCAATCAGGGTCCTAAATAGGCATAGAAGCAAGAGATGATTCAGAAAGGAGGGGATAGTATGATGATGGTCAAAAAATTACCCTAAGGAGGGCTAAATGTTTTTATCATGGAATTTCTTCCATTTTAAGATGATACTTTAAGCCCCCACTTTAGCAGAAGTATGTAAATCAAACATGCTTTCGGTAAAGTCAGAAGAAAGACTCTGGTGGATCGCAACAAGGTAGAACATCACTAGGTCAAGGACATGAGCCCCTAGACCAAGGATTCTAACTCAATGTACATGCATATAAGATATGAAAAATAAAGAGAAATCAATCATAAAAACATACATGATTACATAAGCAAGACAAGAAAATCACTATATATGACATAGCTTCATGAGTTAATCCTACTAGCATGAAAGTGAAAGAGAGAGAAGGGAAAGTGATTAGCTCACCTAGTAAGATGCCCACCTTACTATAAATCACCAAGGAGGGAGAGCCCAATAGGTTCACCCATAAACTGTGCTTGTAATTGTAATGTGTATTCTGACGGCTTTTGAAAATATCCATAGATCCACATTCTTGTATCACTATGAATATAAAATATGTGTCTTTTCAGGATTTAGAAACTTATGTGTGTTACCTTCCAAGGATTTAGGATATTGAAAATTTAAAAGGTTGCATATCTCTTCAGGATTTAAAAACTGATGTGC
>MU225423.1:66596-81739 GCA_018584345.1 Thuja plicata
TGATTAAGCATATAGGGTGAAGGAAGATAAGATGTTCCTCTTTTATCCCCAAATGCACAAATGAAAGATCCAAATTGATTAACCCTAAAGTAGGATTAATGCACAAATGAATCAACCATTTGGAAATGATAGAAAAGAAGATCTTAAATTCTATTTTATTATTAAGTAGATATGATATATAACAGTAATTGAAAAAACTGAGAGGAAGAACTAACCTTAAAGAATTTCATATCAAAGAATGTTGTTTTCTGAGGCCTGTACTCTATTTCTCAAAAATCTAAAGTATGATCCGAAAAGGAAACGTAGAGACGAACAAAACCCATAAATATTTTTCCGATTCGACACCGTCTTGAGAAAAAGGTCAACCTTGACCCACTAATCTCACTAATAACCCAATAATCTCAACCCTGACCTGCACAGGTCTGACAGAAAATTTGTTCGCGGATCCTGATAGTTCGCTAAAAAGGGTATCCAGGTCTGAGTTCAAATATTCAATCCTGAACCTGTACCTACAAGAAAAAGAGATTTGTTTGTTGGGGGGGAGGGGTTTGCCTTAGTCAAACCTCAATTTAGAAATTAACCTTGAAATAAATAAAGTATAGAATGCTAGCAAGTAGTATAATTGAATCTAAGAATGAAGCTATGATATTGAATAGATACACAATTGTAATTCAAATGTAAGCATGTATGTGAATATGAAATATTGGATTCAATAGATACCATAAAACTCCATGATTGTATGCTTGGAATCCACCTTGAAGAGAATGAATAAGTCTTGAGGATGTAGAAAGGATCTTGAAGGAAGATCACACCACCATGATGGCTAGATCTTGGGTTTGAATGATTAATCTTGAACCTGATCCCTTCAAAGGCTTGAAAGCTTGAATCCTTGATCTTCAATTGAGAACTTGAATGCTTGAGAGGAAGAATTTAACACCTTGAGAGCTTGGAAACATGTAGAATAATGGATGCTTGAACTTTTTTCTTGATCACCTCTTCTTACCTGGTTGATTGTTGATCACGCTTAGATGATGGTTAGTGAAAATGAGAGAGAAAGGCTTCCTTTTATATGAAACTAGGGCACAATCTTCTAGAAAGGTTGAAATAGGAGAATTGAATTCTAATTAGACCCATCCCCCTAGAATAGGACCTATATTAAATACAATTTAGGATTTGCCACTTTGGAACCCAAAATAGCCGACCCAGAAGCAGAAAAAATGAATTTATGATGACCTCTTGAAGCCGAGAAGCTTCCAAATTTGGAAGGGGGACCCATGTCAAGGTCTAGGTCAACCTTAACCAAGGTCAAGTTTGAGTTTAACCCTGACCTAGGTCAAGGTTGAGGTTGAAATTTACCCAGGGGGTCAGAACCCTTGGAAAATGTGCCAGGTGGGGTAGAAGGTGCCCGAAGAGGCCCAATCAGGGTCTTGAATAGGCACAGAAGCAAGAGATGATGCAAAAAGGAGGGGAAAATATGATGATGGTCAAAAACATCCCCTAAGGAGGGTTAAATTTTATTATCATGGAAGTGCTTTCATTTTAAGACGATACAATAGGTAACCTTAAGGAGATGGAATATAGTTGATTGTGTCAGCAAAGGATTAGATGAGTAAAGAAAGAGTATTCATTTGTTTTAAGTTTGAGAAGGTGAGTTGTGAAAATGCTATCATGCAAGCCTAGGAAATGAAAAATGCAACCTACAACACAAATCAAGTCACCGATTTCCTTAGTCACTATATTTTCATCATTTGGACGGTGTGGGACACTAGAGTGAATACAATCCTTACTGGCACTAGTGGAACCATAAGTATATGATTAAGACTCTTCATTGGTTAGATGTGAAAAACTATTTTAAGAATCTAGGTAGAAGAGATAAGATGACCTGAACATTGTTTCTAGTTGATATGACAAGAGGACATCAGTATCAAGGCATGCAGAGCCAAGATATTCACGAGTGCATTGTTGTTGAAAAAAACAAAATAAAAGACAAGGAGATAGGACTAACCTCACCTTATGGTGCAAGAGAGTAGGATCAAGGGATGTGTGGCTTATCCATGTAAGTGTGAAAGCTCTTTCCATATACACACTACTGTCTTGATAGAAGGATCATTGGAACTACACTAACAAGAAGAAATCAAAGAAAACATAGGAAATCATTGATAATAGATAACATACAAGAAAATTATCAGCAATCGTTCAGTCTTATTAACTTGTTGATGTGGGTGTTGAGAAACACTGTTGTATTTTTTTTTGTGTGTTATTGAGTTAAGATTGTGTATGTTATCCAATGTTGTGTTGAGAAACATGAGTTTGTCCGAAATAGAGTGTTGAGAAACATTGTTGATTAAGGTGTTGAGAAACACCAGTGCGTTAGTGGAAAACTATCCAAAAAAGGAGGCCAATTATAAGGAATTGATAGGTGGACCGATATGATGTTGAAAACACAAGGCCTATGAAACCTAAGTGATGAATTCAATGAGTGAAGTGAGATGTGCCAAAAGGACTGGATTGATTTGATAGCCTAGAAAGCACAAAGGTCATCTCATAGATGAACTCATAGATGAGATTAGCCAAGCTACACGTTGATAGATGGAGCAGTGCATTACAAGTGATGCATGCTTGTCAGGTTTTAACTACTTGCATTTTATTTTTTTCCTACCAAGGTGTCTGTTTCCAAGTTTTCATCAAGGCACATTTTCTTGATTTTTCAAGTTTTTTGTACTTTTCATTTTTTTAATTTTTTTTTTTTGTATTTTCTTATCTTTTATTTTTTTGGTTGAATCATCAAGGTGCATGTTTGCCAAGTTTTCACCAGGATGATAACTTTTTCAGGATGTTTTGCAAAGGTTTTTTTTTTCTTTTTCTGCTTTTCTACATTTTTGTTCTTTTTTCAGGATCATATATATGTACATGTTGTTAAACAACAAGAATTCTCAAGTATAGAATTTCTTTAGGTGGAGATTATTGATGGGATCACTAAAAGTATCCCCCTTTGGAGTTGATAGTTGATAGACCCTTGAGCAAAATGTCACAGTGATCACAAAGGAACCCCGCTAGTTGGGTTCAAACTTTCCCTTTTTTCACAATGTTGTGGATTCTTTGGATTATCTTTAAGTACAAGGTCTCCAACCTAAAATTATCTATTTCTCACTTTCTTGTTATAGACTCGAGACATTCTCTTTTGATAGAGCCTCAGATGGTCGAATGCTACTTTTCTGTATTCATTGAGTAATTCAGGCTCCTAGATTCCAACAATCTTCATCAGTAATGAGTCCACATAGATTGAATTGGAGGAAGGGTATTTCTACCTCAACAAGAAATATAGCTTCCATGCCATATACTAAATAAAATGGTGTTTCCCCTATAGGTGTTCTGATACTATTTCTATGAGCCCATAAAGCTGGATTGAGCTGAAGGTGCCAGTCCTTCTCTGTATTACTCACTATTCTATACAAGATCTTCAATGTGTTTTTTGTTGGAGGCCTCAGCATGTCCCTTCTGTTGAGGGTAATAAGTAGAAGAAAAATGTTGGGTAATTTTAAACTTGCCACATAATTCATCCATGTCCTTATTCTTGAATTGTCCCCCATTGTCCATGATAATGAATGAGGGTATACCATATCTATAGATGATGTAATTTAGGATGAACCTAAACACTTGTTTTCCTGTAGCTTTAATCAGAGGGACTACTTCAAACCACTTTGTGAAGTATTCATTTGTAGTTATGATGAATTTGTTCCCACCAGAGGATGAGGGATAAATTTGCCCAATTAGATCAAATGTCAATTTTTGAAATGGCTAGTGGGTAATGAAAGATAACAGCTCACGTGTAGGAGAATAAATTAGGTAACCATGAGTCTGACACTTTTAAAAAGTTTTAGAAAAATGTACAACATCATTTTCCATAGAGGGACACTGATATCCTTCCCATAGGATTTTTTTTGCTAACAAAAGGACATTTGAGAAAGATCCACATACACCTTCATGGACTTCCTCTAGTGCGCATTTATACTTGTCATTTTATAGACACCTAAGGAGAGTACCATCGAGACCCCTTCTATAGATGTCATCAACCATAATTAGGTAACGTGAGGTATTCCTTATGTGATTTTATTTCTCATTTTTACATAGCTCATTAGGTAAGGTCTGATTACGGAGGTAAGAGTAAATATGAGCATAGTGGGAATAATTGGTACCTAAAAGGGAGCACACAACTTGGGATTCAGGGGAATAATAAGATGGAAAAAGGAGATCTTCCACTAGGAATGCATAGTTAAAGTGATGTTCCTCTAGTTGCAACATGGAGGCCAAGGTGGCCATAACATTAGTTGTTCTGTTTGCTTCTCTTGGTATTTTCTGAAAACTAACAAACAAAAAGTATTTCTTAAGGTCATAGATCATCCTTTTATATGGTAGAATTTTGTCATCCCTTGTTTGATATTGATCATTGATTTGATTGATTACTATCTATGAGTCACCGTAGATATGAAATTCGGTGATTTTCCATTCAATTGCCATCTTCAAACCATTTTCCAAAGCTTTATATTCTGAAATGTTTTTAGTACAAGGAAACATCATTTAATAAGCCTTGGGGATGTTGTATCCTTGTTGTATGATGAAAAGGACTCCAGCACAAGATCCTTTCTATCTAAAAGATTTGTCAAAGAATATTTTCCAGGTATGCTTTGTAAGGTATTTTTCAATATCAAATTTGCTCAGTATCATAACCCACTTAACTAGCCTTCTGGTGAGAGTCAATTTTCTTAATAGTTACTTGAGAGGGTCGATCTTAGCAATTGGCTTGATAGAGTGTGCTAGCATATAGTGTTTTATCTTTTGAGAGGAAAATACCATTGCAAGGAAATCCTTTTCAATGCTAGTATAATTATACTCATAAGAGGCCATGGTTCTGTAGATATAGTAGATGGCTCTCTCTTTTCCCATATCATCATGTAGAGCTAGAAAAATTCCCACAGATGTTTCTGTAGCAGAGATATAAATGTAGAGAGGCTTTCCTTGAATAAGAGCCATCAATACTGGAGGATTTTCCAGATAGTCTTTGATTTTTTGAAAATGTTGTTTGCATCCATCATCCCATTTGAATGTTACACCTTGATGCAAGGTTCTCATGAAAGATTGAGCCTTATTAGCAAGCCAGGAGATAAACCTTCTGATGGATTGTAATTTTACTTGTAATATTTTTACCAGACTAATATTATTTGGTGGTGGCAAGTCCCTGATAATAGCAACCATTTCAGGATCAACCTCAATTCCCTTGGCTATAACAATCTAACCTAGAAGTTTACCAGAGCTAACACCAAAAGTGCACTTCTTAGGGTTGATCCTAAGCTTGAAATTCTCCATGCAATCAAGGATCTTTTCTAAATATTTGAGATGTGCAACCCCTTTGATTGACTTAGATATATTTTTATCAACATAGTCTTCCATGCTTTTATGCATCATATTATGGAAAATAGTAGTCATAGCTTGTTGATAAGTAGCCCCAACATTTTTTTAGGACAAATGTCTTTATGTTCTAGCAGAAGGTGCCCTAGGCACATTTGAAAGAAATCTATTCTTGATCTTTAGGGGCTATTTTAATTCTTTTTTAATCAGAGTATCCATCCATTAGCGAATACATCTCATAGCCCGTTGTTAGATCCAATATCATGTCAATTTTATGTAGTGGAAAGTCATCTTTAGGAAATGATTTGTTGAGATACCTGAAATCAGCACAGACCCTGATTGTTTTATCATGCTTGGTGACAGGAACAATATTTGAAATCCACTCAGCATAGGCTATAGCTTTGATGAATCCATCTTTCAAAAGATTCTCTAGCTCATATTTTATAATTAATGCTACATGAGGATGCATCTTTCTCAGTTTCTATTTGACTAGTTTAGTTCCTGGAGAAATAGATAAATGATACATGATCAAATCTATATCCAATCTAGGTATATCTTAATATGACCAAGCGAAGTTAATTTTTGTTTCCTTTAAGAATTGGATAAAACTTTGTTTCTCTTCCTAGGTAAACGATTGTGCTAAGTAAATTAGTTGAGGTTCCTCTAATATTCCTAGATTGACAGACTGTATAAGTTTGATAGCATTTAAGATCTTTCCTAAAAATGGTTAGGTATAACATATTTTTTCCCATCCTCTGGCACCCCAGAGAGGTTTTTACCATTGTATATGTCTTTTATTTTTACTATTTTGGATTTTGATACTATCAGTAAGTGGTTTTCACCATCAAGACACTTTTTCTTTTTTATTTTTTCCTTTTAAGACTGAGAAACTTGATATTTCCCTCTGTAATGATGACGCTCATTGCACTAGTGGAAGAGGTGAGGGGTTCAATGACATTTAGGTAGAAGGATAAGGTGTAGTCATTAGGAGAAGAAATCAATTCTAGAGGTGCATGAGGGTTCCATTTGATAAGTTCGGGGTGACCAAGGGGTAGAGACTCAACAGGTCCTAAGAATAGCATAGAATTATCAGGATCAAGGTCTTTGATAGGTAAGAGAATTTTTGTGATAAAACTTGCCAAAGGACTACCTGAACCATGATTCATCCTAACACTAATAGCAGAGCCATTGTTAATAGAATGCAAATTCAATCCATTTGACCTAGCATTGTTTTGTTCATTCTCGTGATGAGTGGATATCCTAGACAAAATAGTGCTTAGGAGAGAAATTTCAATTCTCAAGAACAGGAGCCATGAGTGAGGATCCATATCAAGTTCTTCAAGATCTCAAGTGTCCCAAGTTTCTTCCTCTTCTTCTCCTTCATGATCCCATTTTTTAGATGTAAGATTACTTCTGTAACTAGTGGACACAGGACCACCTCTATTGCTATTTTATTCAGAGCTATGGCTAGAACACTAGTCAAAATCCTAGTTCTGAGTAGCACAGGAAAGAGTATTCCTAGGTTCCCTTTTTAAACACCAGTTGATGTTAGATGGAAGAGGAATCCTTTCCTTCTCTTTAGAAGAATAGTCATCTTTAGGAACATAGAGAGGCTCTTGTTCTAGATGTTCACTTGGGGGTGAGCCTGATGCTTTAGCAGTAAGAGAACTTTCCCCACATGTGACATGAGGTTCATACTTGCAAACCATATCCATTTAGATATCCACGGTGGCATAAGAAAAATAATCCCACTCATACTCATTAGAGTTTGATCAATTGAGTGGGGCAAGCCCCTAATTAGGATGTTGTTCCTCTAAAGTATTATCCTGATTTTGTCCATAGTCAAATTAAATCAAAGAATGATCCCTATTCTCTAAATATCAAGAGAGAGTCATTGGGACACTGATATAGATATTGTTTTCATGCTGCTAACTTGTTCCACATTGTGTAGAATTAGCCTCTAGTCTTTGAGAGGCTTGAGAGAAGCCTCCTGAACAATGTGCACCCAAATTTTAGAAATGAGGTAAATCAAGGACATGAGAGGTAAAAACAAGTTGCCTTAGTTAGGATGTCTATCTTCAACTTATGTATCTAAGTGCATGTCTTTCTTTTGAGTCAACATCTCTTTTCTCATTTGTCGAAGCAATGGATCTATTTGGTTCAAAGGAAGCTTCAAAAAATTATGGAATGTAAGGTTCCCCCTGATATGCAAGATTTTCAGTGGCAACACACATTAACCGTTCAAAGGGAAAAGGGATACTCTCTGCTTCATCTTTAGTATATGTATCATACACATCCATGTGAGACATATTAGGGACATTTTTGGGAGAGGGATGAAATTTGTTCTCATGGTATCCCAAGCCAGTCCTGTCTGTGGGACTTTAGAATTCAGAATGAATGGGTTCTATTAAACCTTTGTCTTTTCCATGAGGTCCCTTTCCTTTTTAACCCATTTTTTTAATAAGTTGATATCCCTTCTCATACTTATGTGGGAATATTTCCACATCTTTCCATTTGGGATTGTTCTTTATCCTTGTACAACCATGTGAGGATAGCTTTATCTTTATTCTCTTCTGAAAGAGAAATGTGCACCTTTACCATTTTAGTACCCTTATGTATTTCAACTTATTGAGCATTTGAAGGTGGGAAGGATGAGGATGGAATGTCATAAGATCTAGAGATGTAGGAAGAGAGGTTAATTGGTATTCTCTTATGCTTGTGTTATTGATTTTTAATTTTTCCCCAAAGCTCTTCATTACTACCTTTTGAGAAAATTCAAAATCTTGCGGTGCCAGTTTCTTGTGCGGAACCATACTGTCAACTTATTTCAAAGTGTTGTAAGAGTCGGCATTTTCAGCTGGAATGAACACTTTATTGATTTTCATTTTTTCCTCAAAGCTCTTCATTACTGCCTTTTGAGAAAATTCAAAAGTATGTGGTGCCTCTTTGTTGTGTGGAACCATACTGTCAGCTTGTTTCAAAGTGTTGTAAAAGTTAGCATTTTTAGTTGGAATGGAAACTTCTACCCCATTGTAGAAAATTTTTATACAATGATGATAAGTAGAAGGGACTTCCTGCATATCATGAATCCAAGGTCTGCCTAGAAATATGTTGTATGAAAGAAGAAGGTCTAGCACTTGACAAGTAACATCCCTTTAAAAAGGGCCCACTCTAATAGGGAGCGCCACTAGCCATTTTTATGATCTTTCCTCTGCATCATATTCTTTGATGGTTATCTTCTTCCGAGGAATAATCTAGTATGTTTAGAAAAAACTAGTGTTGTGACTAGTTTAAGAGTACATATGATCAAACCAGCACCTCCATCTATCAAAATGCGCTTAACCCGATGTTTGTGAATCAATACCTCTATGTGCAAATGTTTAATGTGTGGGTAGCTAAGGGCTTTGTGATCTTCTTCTGACAAGAATAGATAGTGTAGAGAAGTTAGATGATTGACCATCATTTTGAATTAAGTAACATCCAATTCCTTTGGCACATTTATGTCAGAAAGAGTGCTCTCAAGGATCTCCTTATGTGATTGCGACAACTTAAGAAAATCTAAAATAGAGATCTATGCAGGTGTTCATTGTAGATGGTCAACCAGGTTTTATTTTGCAACTGGAAGGGATAGGGTAGTTTTCTTTGAAGTTGATTCCTTTTTGTTGGTGTATAAGTTGGTTGGGAAGAGGATACAACCCCTCTAATAGTGATCTTAGATTGATTTTGTGTAACCACATTAGCAGCTTCAGTTTTCTTCTTGTTGATGGTGATGACATTAACCAATCGATCTGAAGGTTCAAGAATATGAATAACATTATCATTTTTCATGTAGGTGTGATTTATTGTTGCACCTTGAGTCTTTCAATACTCTCCTTTTTCATAGGAAGGTAAAGGCTTCTTGAAAGCCTTATGGTCATCACTGGTTTTGTGTCCATCAACAGTAATAGTTTTATTATCAATCAGATCATGTATCACATGTTTTAACTTCATACACTCATTGGTCAAGTGCCCCTTATTCTTGTGGTATTCACAATAATGGTCATTGATCCATCATTTTGGTTTCACTTCAGTCTCCTAGGGTTTTGAATCTAGGATCATGATAATATTGTGGGCACCTAGCATTTTCAGTGCATCTTCTAATGGTTCTCCAAAAGGAGTAAAGTTACGCTTGGGCCATGGGATCGAAGGTTCCTTATCTTTATAAGTGTTTAGAGAAATCTTGGGAGAAATTTTTGTGTTAGTAGTAACCTTAGCAGCCTAAATGCTACTTGAGAGATTGAATATAGGTTGTTTAGCCTTAGGTGAATCGACTACACCATTGTTAGCCACGTTTTGGTTCTTGTTCCAAAATTTTCTCATATCTTTCCCATTACCATTAGTTGACTTAGTATCCTTAGATAGAGTGAGTTCACCCTTCTTTACAATTACATCTTCTATTAAGATTGCACTTTCTAATAGATCACTGAATGAGGTATGCTTTTACATTTGAGTCATGTAGTTCATCTCAGCCAACAAGTTGTTTATAAATATGTCGATCTTTTCTTACTTGGGTATCTCCCTTGGGTATCTTGAAAACATCCTTCTCCACCTTTGGAGGAACTTAAAAAAGGGCTCACCCGTGTGTTGTTTAGTGTTACATAGGTTTAATATTATAACCATATGCAATATGTTATAAGAATAATGTTGGATGAATTTTTGCACTAACTCCTCAAATGTTTGGATCCTAGGAAAAAGTTTTGTGAACCATTCCAAGGCTTGGCCACCGAGGCTTTGTAAGAATAATCTCATTAAGTAGTTCTTCTTGTGCATGAATTCCATACTGAGGGTACAAAATTCCATTACATGGTCTTCCAGGTCACTTTTCTCATTGTATTTGTCATATTTAGGGATCTCAATCTTGGGAGGTAAAGGTGGTATGTAGAGATTCTTCGCAAAAGGGAAAGGACATATAGAATCCAAAGAATATTTATTGGTTGGTTGTCCATTTTCTTTCTTTAGATCCCTTATCTCACATCTCATGTCTTGGAGTTTTTTATTGAGGACCGTAATAGGAGATATATCTTCTTGTTGAATGATTCCTTTGACATTAAACTTATGAGGAAGTTTAACAGCCAAGGATGTAGGGTGCATAAAATACTTCTCCTTATCCAATTACATAAGTGTGTGCATCATATTTTGAAATCACCCTATCTTGTTGATATTTTCTTGTCTTTTTCTATTGCTTCTTCCACCAAGGAAGAGGCACTAGTATGATAATTCTCATTTTCGTGTTGCGATTCCTAATCATAGGCAGACATAGTTGTCCTTTTGTTGGTAGATTGATTGAACAAAGGTGTTGTCTGACAGGGAACTGAAGTCTCTTGTTTCAAAATCTCAAAAGTTGTAGGTTTTTTGAAAGACAAAGGTCCTTGTGTGATTATGTCTTTTCTTATTATTTTTATTTTCTTTATTTGAATTTTGATTACACACACATGTGTAAATGGGTTCACTTTTTTGAACTTAGGAATTTTTTAGTTATCTCAATGTTTTCTAATTTTTGGGTTGAGGCTTTGATTATTGATGATTTGATTCAACAAGTCAAGATTAAAATTATGCAAGAAAGTTTGATTAAATGCTCAATAATTTCTAGCGATAATATCTTAGATTTAGGATTTATTAAGACTAAATATTTGATAAAAGGGGGCTATGGGTTTCCTAGATCATTACCCCATCTTTCTGAAATGAATATGGATTCTTCTCACCATCATGGTGAGCCTTCCTATCAAACTTTTATGGTCTGCCTAAAAGAAGGTGACAAACATCCATGGGTAAAATGTCACAGAGTATCTTATCCTTATACCCCTCCTATATTGATTTCTACCCAAGCCTACTCATTAATTACTACATGTTTCCCTTTTTTTAACCAACTAACCTTGTAAGGGTAAGAATAGGAAACCCTTTCAAATTTCAACTTATTAAATTTTTCCAAGAAAACTGTGTTATCTTAAGAACGTGAATCAATAATTATTTAACACAACTTACCTTCTATTTTGCATTATATCCTCAAAAGTGCTCTCCTTTGGGATGTCTCTTGTTTGACAGGTTCCTTTAACAATGTCCTCTTGATCATCAAATTTCCTCCTAGTGATTCATTTTCCAACTACACCTCAACAAAATGTACACTAGTAGCATCTTCTTGTACATAATTTACCCTCCTTTTATTTCCTTGAGAAATAGAATCCTTCTTTGGCCACCTATAGGAAAGATGTTTGAATTGGCCACTAGTGTATCACTTCATTCAAGAGAACTTAGATCCTCTACCTTATCCATTAGACCTTCCTCCATTTGATCCCCAACCTTTGTAGCCTCCTCTAATACTTGAGTCCCCCATCTTCTATCTAGGGATAGACTCCCCTTGGTATCCTTGGTCTTTTCCCCTTCTACCTAAACTACCTCTTCCTCTATTGTTTCTTCCACCTGTTCCTCTATTATTTTGATCACCTTTTCCCCTTAACTTATCTTGTACTTTAAGAGACATTTGAAAACATTTTTTCACAGTATTAGGATCCAAGATACTTATCTCTTCTTTGATATTCAACCTCACCCCATTAAAATATCTGGGCACTCTCTTTGTTTCCTCTTCTTACTTCTTTGATCTAAGAGTCACCTTGTGAAATTCTTCAGTATATGTACAAACTTCCAAATCTATTTCTCTTAGGTTTCAAAGCTTCTTGTACATCTATAATTCATAGTCTGTAGGTAGAAATTGGGCCTCTACTTTTGACTTCATTGTCTCCCAAGATGACATCATGTTTCTACCCTCCTTCACTCTATCTCCTTGAACAAAATTCCACCATGCAAATGCACAACCTTTTAACTTCCTTTTTTCAATCCTAACTTTGTCTCCTTTTTCAACTTGATTTATCTCAAAGTGGTTTCTCATAGCCTCAATCCATTTAATGACTTCATCAAGACCTAGGCCACCACAATAGGTTATTGGAATCTTAGTACAATCACCTTTTACTTCCTTCAATGCCTCAAAAAATGCCTTATGGTCTATAGGTAAGTCCCTTATAGGTCTATTTCCCCACTTTTGGTCTGCAGACCTTTCAGACAAAAGTGGATGTTTAATGTGTAGTAGTTGTCTTTAAAGTGTTGTTCAATTCTAGAGTCTAAGTCTAGCTTTCCCTTTAGGCTAGGAGGCCTTTATCAAATTTTCCCAATTTGAATTCTCCTTTGTGAGCTATGGAAATTTGTATCTAAATTCATGTTTTATGAGGTCGGTTTAAGCTCCCAAATACAATAAAGGTCACAATTTAGAGATTTCTAACATTTACCTTGTGTAATTTTGGAATTTGTAGCTTTGATACTTTATCTTGCCTCCATGGCGGGAAATTGGTTTTGTGCTTCTCCATGGCAGAAAATCACCTACACAGTGTGTCTTCCATAGATGACTATTCCAAAATGTCTCTGCAGTCAAAACAATTTGAAAGTGGATAACTTAGGTTTAGAAGATTATTGCATTTAAAATGCATCTTTGCAGGCCGAGAGGAATGATTGAATGAAGAAAAATCCAGAATGAAAGCTTGCTGGCAAAAAAGTGGAAAATAGCTTCTCCACTACTCTAACAGGCGGGTTTCAACCTACGGAGTAGGTTTTCTGTCAAATCATTGAAATGGAAGAACTTTGAAGAATAATCTATTTCATAAGTGATCCAAGGCATAAAGAAAGCTGATGAAAATAACACATATCATTTTAGCATTTCAATAGGCTAAAATCCTCCCTTAATGGATTTTTGAGTAGAGAGCACCCAAAAAGCATTTCTCCACCCAAAAGGGAAGCGAAAAAGTAATTTTTTGCTACTTCCAAAAAGTTACCGTTATGCTTACTAAAGTGAAAATATGTTTCTTAATGGCCCATAGAGGTAAAGTAATTAATTCAAATAAAGTCATTTTACTTCAGAATAGACTTTTTCATTAATGCTTTAGTCTTTTCATTTATGTGGCATGAGAAGTCAGCCATTAAATGGTAAGAATTCAAAAGTTATAAAATTGGTGAAAGGCTGCAAATAGGAACTACCATCAATTGACAAATTGTTGGAATTTGAAGCTCTTGATAATAATTGTCTTTTGCTCTTGCATTCTTGAGAGATATCCTTATGTTCTTGATTCCAAATCAATCAAAGCATGGCTTCTAGATTTATGGGATTTGATGGAATGAACGACATCACTTCTGATTGGCACAAAATCACAAACACCTCAATGAAGTTCTTCGATATGAAAAACTTTCAGAACTTATTAAAGGTAGACCAAATGCATCATTTCACTGAGAAGAAGAAAGAGAGTGGGTTAGTTGAAGCCACCGGCTTTTCTGTTGTAGTTCAAGCTCCAGAGCTTGTTTGGGAATGTATATCTCGATATAATCCAGATACCAAGCAAATCCTTCTGCTTAATGACATGGTCCTACTCTCCATTGACCGGGACTCCATCCAGAAATCCCTGCACATTCCAGAGTAGGCTGAATATTCAGAAATGACATATAGTTGGGCGGTTACCGAGTATGGAGAAAATAAGGTGGTGTGGAAGAAGGAAATAATGAAGTCATGGTTTCAAGAGCCGAGGAATGCCAAGGGAAAGTTGCCTAAAACATTATATGGCATGAACTTGAAGCCATAAATTGTGGATATCTTGGTACTTCTCCACAAGATTAGAGGTGAGAGTGTTGCACTAAATTTTGTTGAACATCATTTCTTCTTAGTTTGGGTGATCAATTCCCAACACCATTTCATCAATTGGGCTCTTATGGTAAGAAAGAATCTCTCCAATGCCCTAAGTAGAGCTAAGCTTCAGAATGAGTTCTACATGTCTTCTATTCTCATATATATTTTGGCCATAATTCAAATTTGGCTAGTGTTCCCTAGATTAGAATAATTTCTAGAAGATGTTAAAAGCTATAAATTCTTCCCCTATTTACAATTGAAAAATAGTTATGCTGAAAATATCAGAGTTAACAATGCATTTACAATCAGAATATGCAGGGACCTATAGGGTTTCCCAGAAAGGAGATTTTCTTAGAGAATCCATGGCTTTTATCAGACAGTTTGGGTGCTATTTCATTCAATTTGTGGATTTCTCATATATTCATCTTGTAGGATTTGACAACTTACCCTTCAAGCTGCCTAGATATCGTGATGAGATGATAGTGCTTGTTAAGGTGATGAGCCAGACACTCCAAGTGAATTTGATCTATCCTAATGCTAAGAAGAAAGGCTATGATTTCCTAATGACCATTGGGGCTTATAGTTTTGCATCTCGGTCCAAAGTAAAGAATGTTTTGAAAACATTCTCAAAGAGGTTTTCATTGGAGACATATGATGTTCTGAGGCCGGAGTATGATCTTGTAAATTATGCTAGGGATTACTTGTAAATGAGTCATGTTATCTGTTAATGTTTGTAGCTTCAATCGTATGATCATTAGAATATATATAATACATGTTGATTAATAATAATATATTATATATGTTATATTATTATTAATCATATGAAAATTTAATATTCAATATTAAATTATTAAATTATTCTTAATTAATAATTGATTGATGAAACATTATACGATTGATTGAATTATGATCAATAGGAAGAGGCATGTCCTTTCTTATAAAAAATAATGAATAGACATGTCCCATGAAGGGACATGTCTCTCCTAGCCTCATTCCTAATATAAATGAAAGAGAGATTGTTGCATTTGGAAAACACATA